>JAECUM010023731.1:0-18113 GCA_016617855.1 Megalonaias nervosa | reverse complement strand
TGTGTGTGTGTCTGTCTGTCTGTCTGTCTGTCTGTCTGCCTGTACAAAGATGAATGGCTGACTTTCATTACTGTTACAGTATCCTGAAGCAATGATTCACATACACTTTTGTCATATTCCTTAAGACCATCATAATTTAAATTTCATCTCTGACAAACCTGTGGGATGCATTAAGATATATACAGTATATCAAAAAATATTAATGAGTGTTACATTGAGAATCCTTATTTGTTAATATAAGTTTTGCGTGAAGCAAATGGCATTGATCTTTATAATGTAAGTTTCAATGGTTGTGGAGTGTCATTGTTCTTGGCAATTTTAGACAGCCTATGAAGTAGCTGACAAGTTAACCTCTTCAAACGAAACCTCGCATACGTTTGGTTGGATCAACTGTAAGAATAGTTTAGGGGTCAAATGAGTTAAACACTCCATATGTGTGCAAGGGCATGGGACGGTTATAAAATCGAATTATTCACAGACAGTGAAATATTATACTGAACAATGAAGCCTGTCACTCACGTTATTTTTACAACCATTACAATGGATGCTCAGTTTTTAGATAATTGTATCTATCTTGTATGAATTGTACAACTGTGTAATAGAATGTTTACATCTTTCGTCTGAAAATCAGTCTAAAATTACAAATTAGCATTAATGCCTGTTTATATTATAAATCAATTTTTACCCTAGATATTTTCGCATTACTCTGGTTCAAAACTCCGTGGATGAAATAATAATACATATGACAGACGAATAACTGAAATGCGTAGATCTCTGTATCTGTGTGTCTTAAATGGACGCATATAAATTGACTGAGTCATAGGTAATTTTACGATGTCATAGGTAATTTTACGATTTAAAATACACGAATTCTTGATTATGTCTCATCAATATCTTAACTTCACAACTAATGGATCTGAACCTTTGTTGTGAGATATTCATTCTCCACGGAGTTTTTCTTTAGCTAGCGTATACGAATAATAATTTCAATGAAAAGAAAATTCAAACTGTGCCATAAATGTCTATAGGATTGAATGAAACAAAAATAACG
Source organism: Megalonaias nervosa (assembly GCA_016617855.1). NCBI lineage: Eukaryota > Metazoa > Mollusca > Bivalvia > Unionida > Unionidae > Megalonaias > Megalonaias nervosa. Next base: position 17,062 of record JAECUM010023731.1, on the reverse strand, counting down.
TTTTTGAAAACTATTAACGATGCAAAGAACAGACTGACTTGAGATCTAATAAACGATTTATTTGTTATTTATTCTCCGGACAAGAAGATATATGTTGAGACATGATTTCCGATCATTTTTTAAAAAATCGGCTTAGGAAACTTTTCTGCAATATCTTGTAGAATTAAGGGCAAGCATTATAGATAGTTTGGTAAATGTCCTACGTAATTAAGAAGATAACACCGATCGATTTTAACAGAAGCTGAACTAAATCATTCATGTCGACTATATAAAAATACACTCTGTAAGTCCAGGAGTAATCATAAGGCTAACATTAACGATAAATTAAGAAGGCTTTGTCAGTCAGACCCAAAACAGTCTTGAAAAGTAATTAGTCACATTAGATAAAGAATATACTACTGATAGTACTAATAAGGTGTGCCCTTAACGTGTTTGTTGAATAACTCAAAGATCTCAATGAAGCTTTTGATTCAACTGAATATTATTTTACAGCAATGTTATCTGCTAAAAACTAGAGATTAATTAAAGCTATTACTGCTCAAGAAGTACGCACTTCAAAATTTTAAAAAGATATAGTTATATATATCGTTAATGTTTATTTGATATGGATTTTTAACGTCCCTTGAACAATTTTCTAGCCGTATCGCTAATATGTCTGCAGTGTAGCAGTTTATAATGATGCATAGCACTGGGCCATCATTCCGCAGACATGTAGCATCATGTCCACCCTGTCACTTTATTTCGATCAGAGGCCGACCAGTCCTAACACTTAGTTCGCAGTGATGAGCATCAAGCGAGGCAGCTTCTTGTACCATTTTAATAAGTCTTTGGTATGACTCAACTGATTCTATAAAAAAATTAAATCACCAGAGCGGTCGATAGCATTAATGAGTATATTGAAACCGATGAATATATATAGTTTTTAAATCTTTTTTTCCACAGCGGCATTATCCCAGAGTTTTAGATTATAGGGTTAATACAACCAATATATAACAATAACTATTTTTAAACCTACCATGCAGATACCGTCCTAATGAGATGCCTTGGAAGATTGTTTAACTCTGTTTTAAATATAAGGCAGGCGGATTATTGAGAGTCATCATGTACTATACATGAGAACCAGTCTAGCTTTGGAAAAGGTTATTTTTCACTCTAGATAATATCTTTTCTCTACATGCACCGGTACAAGATTTCAAGGCAAAAACAACGAATTAGGTATTTTCAGCATTTGTTGATTTCGAAAAGGAATTAGACACTGTGTGAAGAGTACGGCTTTGGGAACAAAAACACTGGTTGAACATTATATTTGTTTGCATCTGACGTTTACACGTGTATATACAAAGAGGATTTAGCATCTGCAGAATACCTCTGTAAATATGTGTATAAATCAAATGAACTCAGTGTATTTTTTCTCTACAATCGAGTCTAAGATGATTTATGTGCACATAGGATTAATTGCCATTATTCATTGACGTATTCGCTAATTGATGCAAAAGTGCAGTCCATATGAATTAGGTACTGTAGTATAAGATGTTTTCTAATGTCAAATCAATAAAATTATGTTCTGTACTGATGATGATTTATGTACTTGTGACGTCACTACGTCGCATCAGATTTATCCTTGATACACTAGGTGTAGCAGCTCGATCTTGTCATGATGTTTGTTTCTGAAATATGAACATTATCGTAATTAAAAAAGATTATAAACTACATAGAAAATAATAGAAATAAATTTAGATTATTGAGATAAAGAAATGCACGTTTTAAGGCTGTCAGTCCTGTGCAAATTACTCCGAGCCCCCCCCCCCCCATTCAGTGAGATGACAATAACAATAAATGATGTGTTAGACAAACTAAAAATTATATAAAGATTAGCTGAAATGATGCTTAGAAGCAGCCTTTCTAATGTTAAATCAAACTGTATCCAAAATTAAATCCAAACCCTCTAACTTAACTTATATATAAACCTACAATTACCTTGTCCAGGTCTATCGCTGACATATTGGAGTACCAGTCCATCTTGTCATGAAGTTTATTTGTGAACTGTGAAGATTATTATAATGACCAGTGATTATACAATGCGTTGTAAACAATATACAATAGTTTAAATCATAGAGAAACACAAGGGATTAGTTTAATAAGGCTTTCGAACATTCTTTTCATTGATGAAAAGTTTGTGTCAAATGTTTATATAGATGTAATAATGACACTCGAATAGCGCAGTAAAAGTACAAATTGGTCTTAATTATTCTGAAATTGTTAATTCTTTTACAAAATATATCATAGCTGTTATATATATATGTGTGTGTGTGTGTGTGTGTGTGTGTGTGTGTGCCTTATTTCGCTCTCACGCTATTCTTCGTGCTAATGGAAACGGAACCAATATATTCTGTTTTCTTTATTGGCTATTTCACATCTATACATTAATATCACTTGGTTATTAAGCTGGAAATTTTCCATCAGCGCCAATGACCTCTGAATAAATTATCCCCGCCCTTTTCTTTTATTCGCTTCATTATGATGTCACTATTTGAAGATATAAAGCTGGTCATGCGAATATGAGACACACTCAACGACAGAGACAGTATATAGCAGCTTGAAAAGTACTTGCTGGCGTTGTTCTCAAGATTCTAGTAGCCAAGGTCCTTTTAAGCTATCAAGATTTAGAAAACTTACACAGCAGCGGAACATCAAGTAACGAAGAAAGGTAAACTACTAAGCGTAGCTATCGTTTTTACTTGAGCCAATGTCGTTATGTCTTAATACCAAGGTCCTAATAAATATTTTTACGGGTTGAAGCATTATGACTAATATTATCTTCCAAACATCTGTCTCTTTTCATTTCTGTTTCTTAGTCAGATTAAAGTAAGATTGTCAAAGTATTCACAGCCTACTATTGAATAGCATACTACTGAATGCAAATTATACCGAAAAGAACAAGTCTGGGGAAGTTACATATTTATGGTTACAAAAATATGAAAAAGATTCTCTCGGATTTAAATGGTGGGCACAACAAAAATCCAACATCTTTGACCAGAATTTGATATCGAGTTCCTTGCTGATATACAGTGAGATTTTGAGGAATTGGAAGAATATTTTATGGATTTTTAGAACATTTTATGGATTCTTAGAACATTTGTATGGATTCTTAGGACATTTTATGGATTGTTAGAACATTTTATGGATTCTTAGAACATTTTATGGATTCTTAGAACACAATTGTCTTAGTATCCTTTGTTATGTGTTGATGATCCGGTGATTATTTGTAGACAGTGGATGGTCTACATTCATCTTTGATGATACGTTCCATATATATAGTGTAAGATAGAATAAATTTGGAAATATTACCTATACAAAGTTTATGATTTTTAGCTAAAGAGTTAAAAGCAGAACATTTCATTTCAAAAAGGGTTATTTTTTATTATCATTATATACAGTTTTATTTATTTAGGTCTTGTTTGTACCAACAGAAGTTCGATTTGGTGTATGATAGAGACTAATCTGAAAAGGTGTTCATACAATAAAGGTACTTACGGATAATTCTAATAATGTGTCAGGTACAATGAATGTAACGTTTGATTTATTCAGTTCTTATAATCTGTCAGGTATAATCAATGTAACATTTGATTTATTCAATTCTAATAATCTGTCAGGTACAATGAATGTAACGTTTGATTTATTCAGTACTAATAATCTGTCAGGTAATATGAATGTAATGTTTGATTTATTCAATACTAATAATCTGTCAGGTACAATCAATGTAGCATTTGATTTATTCAATTCTAATAATCTGTCAGGTACAATGAATGCAACGTTTGATTTATTCAATACTAATAATCTGTCAGGTACAATGAATGTAACGTATGATTTATTCAATGCTAATAATATGTCAGGTAATATGAATGTAATGTTTGATTTATTCAATTCTAATAATCTGTCAGGTACAGTGAATGTAATGGTTTATTTATTCAATACTAATAATCTGTCAGGTAATATGAATGTACTGTTTGATTTATTCAATTCTTTTGTAGTTTCAATTTTGTTTTATAGCTCTGAAATTTCAGGATCGTGAAAACAGAGAATAGTGAATACGTACGTAGAAAATATTGCACGTGGTCACTATATGTAAACCTTTGTATCAACATTATGTTTGTTATGGAAAGTGAGGCCGATATCCACTTTATCGAAAGTTCATATCAAAAATTACTAATTCAAATTGCAAAATGGCAAACAATATATGCCTGAACAAAACCAACAATTAAAGCTTACCGATGGCAATATAAAGAAATATAAGATCTGGAATTCAGATGTGAGAAATATACCACAGGACCTCAGAATTTGGAGACGACTGGTATTACTCTATTTCATATATATATATATATATATATATATATATATATATATATATATATATATATATATATATCAGTGTGTCTGTGTGTACATATATGCTTATTTATGTATATCTGCTTGGATATATTTTCTTAATTTGCAAATTATGGTTGTAGTCAGATGTTCAGTGCCGTAAATGCATTACATGATGCACCATGCTTTTATTTTGTAACATGGGTGAAGTTTGGTTTTGTTTCAACATAATATATTCTATTAAAGCCTATACATCAAATGCAGTCTATGTTTAAAAGGAAAACAAAATAATCAATGAGTCACGATTAACGTTTGGCCATGATGCCCATATGTGAAATACTACACCGTTTATCAGATCATAACCAGAGCCACAGCAACCACCTTCCGGCGCACTGACTGTATTTTTGTACAAAGTATCATCACACAAGACCCTTATAATCCGCTTAAAATGTGTGTCTGTATCAAGCTAATTATGCAGGTCTTTTCCGGTTATTTACGCAAACATTGTAGCTGTAAATCTGGTTCAATGTCCTGTCTTTTGTTCATTTGTAAATCGTATCTTTTGTCATCACTACTAACATCACACCCATGTTATACTCTGCATTCACTTCATTTCCATGAGAATTTCAAATACTATACTTTACTTTGTTGTTATCCTCTTGAATTTATAGACACCATCTGGCTAACCTCCGACTCTGATGTTTTATTCCCAAAATGTCATCTTAATGGACTGCAGTGAAGTTGTGACCAAACGTATATTTTCTAAAAGTGTATATTATCCACACAATTGGGTCTAGATATCAATTACAGAAAAACTTTTCACGGTTGTATTTAATTGTCTGCTAGCATATGTCATTGTAATTAGATTGTATTGTTATCACTTGAGCCAAAATAACTCACAAGGCAAATCAAGAAGAGTCACAATACAGGATGAATAATCTGGAGAAGTCCGAATAAATAAACATTGTTTCTGTGGTCGGTTTATTTTTAGGCTGTTAATGGCCAATTCTCAATCATCTTTTAATCCCTAAGTAATACCATTATTCAAAAGCCGAACCAACTGCTGCGCAATACAAGGCAACGCCTAAAATTTCACGTTAGGTCCGTTAATCTACCACAGTTGAAAACTCCATCACGGTCTTATTTTTGTCATCGGAAACTTTAATCACATCATTGATGACAACATGGCCAAGAAATTAGGGCTTTTGTATGACAAAGGTACATTTGGCCGGTTTTAATTTGTGATTTAAACGGCAATAGTCGGTCACGAAACGATATTTTATCTTTGGTTTCTTGGCAAAGATGACGAGACTTACCGAAGGACTTTTGGAAGGTTGTATTATGACCCTATTTAATAAATTTTCCACCTAATTTCTATTTTCCTCTTTTTGAGAGAAAGGAGGTTTGTGCGGTCTGTATTTTATTAGTAGACCAGTCCCAGTGTATATTCTATGTTAAGTCAAGTCTGAACTTGGTGCGTCCCAATCAGAGTTTGCAAAAATGTTATTGTACCACAAAAGAAGATATTGTATTTTTCTTGATATTCTGCAGAAGATTTCTTCCAGTGAATATCAAAGTCTTGGTCGTTATATTCAGTCTTTCATTCTTAATATGTTCATTACATAGCGACCACCTTGATTCGTTGCTAGCTATTTCAACATATAAGCCAACTATTGTGTTCCTTTAGGGTTCTACTGGCATCGGACATGGACTTGATAATCTTAGAGTTACAGTTCCAACATCTTTGTTAGAACTCTAGGTGGAACCACGCTGTGTTGTGTATAAAGTTTTCCTAAAGTTTCCAAATGAAAGAACGTCAATTTTTTTCCCTGGAGTAGCATCTCTGAAGGGCCGGTATTTCAATTGCTTTTATTACGTTTACATGTCAGGATGTTTTAGTTTTGTGTCCTCCTCACATAATTACTATTAAAATACATTAAATTATCTGGGACATCAAAAATACAGTTGTCTCCAAATATCCATTACAATTTTGACAACATACGTTTCCCTATTTGTCTTTTCGTCACCAACACACTTGTTCAAAGGCACAACACCGATAATGTCCAGAGATTGCCCTGTTGCAGAAATATCATTTCCCATTGGGTTATAATGACTTGTTGTACCACAATTGTCAACGTTCCATCATTCATCAATGACGAGGCAGCGCCCGTATCAATATAAAATATAGTTTTTTGACAGAAGAGTGTCTATGGATTAATAGGTCCTTTATTGCCCCTAGTCATTACAGAAGGACCGATTGTGTCTGGTTAATGGCTGTAGTAATCATGGGTATCGGTCATGGTTCCAGATGATTTTTCTTGAGGAATTTTCCTGAGAGTTAAGGGCCCATTTACTCTCTAAGAAAGATGCCATGTTTCGTTTCCAGGTTGCGCTTAGTTATACGTTGGGAAACATTATCTTCCAATGTGTCCTAAAAGATGATAAAAGTTCAATATTGGTACACCCTGTGTCTGTTGTTTTCATTTTTGTCGTAGGTATCACGATCCCGACCAATGAAGGTTCTCGTGTAGCTCCTACATCGGCCTAGAAATGTGGGATTCAGAGTTCTTAGGGAAGCACTATCACTTGCGAAAACTGAATCCTCTCTGTTAAGGTTTAAATATTGTATCGCTTCTAACATCACAATGCTTGGATTGTACCCCATTAAGGTCCATTAAGAATTTCATTATGTTCCTCATGTTTTCTATTCTGATTGCCTTTTCAAAAAGTTTGGGATCACTTACCTTAGCAATTCGTTTTAGCCATGGCCTCCGTCTTTCAATGAAGTGTTCCACTGTATTCTGTTTTGGTAGCCTGAAGCTTCGTTGAATTTTTATATTCTTTCATATTTTTACCATTCGATTGTTGTCTATGAATTCCGAGAAATGCATTCGCTGCAAATCCCCTGGTCAACATCTTTCCTTCAATTTATGCAAGGTGCAACAAACGATATCTTTCACTCATCTTCATGGTCTTCATAATTGTCGGCCTATTAACTGTATTTAAACCATCTCTAATTTTGCTAGAACTATTCCATCTGTTCATCTGAGGATATCCTCTCAAATAATTGATGAAAGCATTCAATGCCATCATTCGTTTCTCAAAGAATCTTTGGAATCGTTTCAAACTCTTTGTATCCCACTGCTAACATCACTAATTCCGAGGGCTCCATATTTCTCATGTATGCTGTTCCTTGTAATATCAGAACTCAACAAGTATAGTCTTACGTTTCCTTTATTTTCCATTTGGTATTGTTATTTATATCAATATTGTGTATTTGGATGGTAAGGTCATTTTGCATACATCGTATTAGAGAGCATACTTTTCTTTATGATTGTAGAATATTTTTTAAGAGAATTATTACTTGTAGATTAACATGTCTACATGTATCTGAGTTCTGGACATTGGTTTTCCAGTTATAAATTGTGTTAATCAGATCATTCTAATTCCTTTTTACCAGAGCAGCTTACTTTTAACACTGGTAAGGAAATATTAAGTCACAAACATTCAGCTGTGAAAGAGGAATTCTTAGTTTACCAGTCACATGCATTGACACTGGAGGTGAAAATTTGACACAATAATATATGCAATATGCAAGCCTTGGTTTAAGTACAATTTCATACAAAAAGAGAAATCCCTGAATACTTGGCATAATTTCTATTTTAGTTCTGAGGAATGATGAACAGGTCACTTGTGTTAATGGTTCTTGTTGCGATACATTGTATCCAATCACAAGATCACACTAACACAAGGGAACATAGTCTCCATTCACCACACTATTCACTTTACGATTGTACCACACCTTTCCCTCCAACTCCGAATCCGTTTACCGCTGGGCGCACAAAGTGTCGGACAAAGAACGTTTGCGGGAATAATCAACATACAACATATAACTGGTGCTATACTGACTTCATCAACAACTGGGATTATTTTTACGTTGGATCATGCGATTATTATGGAGAACAATACTTGTGATGTTCAGCTGGAAGTATATGGCAGTATTGTGGAAATTGTCTAGCGATCGATATCAAAACAAGACCATGTATTTCATCATTTCCATGTGGCTTGCATCTCAACGAAGTCAGATAAGGATATAGATATTATTGGTGCTATGTCGATTTGGCTGGAAACTGGGACTATTGTTGTGCACCGCATAGCAAGTGCAGTAAGGGTACTGAGAACTATTTTTGGTGCTATATCGGTCGAGATAAAAATAGCGACTCATGGTGGAGATGTAAACCATAAGAATAAAAACGAACAGTTCAATAACTGACAAATAACCCTAAGACATACCAAGGCAAAGTATTTATACCGACCATGTGTGCGTGTTTGTGATTAATTCTCTAGTTTCTCCCACTCCCACATGCTTATTTTGATTGCTTAGACTTTTACGTTTCTCGTATCTACGTTAAATTTAGAATCCTTTCCTGTTATTTATTTCCTGATTTTATCCATGAAAGGAAGTGAAAGACAAATTCATTATGGTTTGCAAATAGTAGATGAATCAGAACAAACATACATGTATTTAAAATATGTAATCTTAATGGTGATATTTTGCAATAAAGCAAATTATTTTGCTTTCTATTTCCATTTAGTTAATTCATTTTTAGATACATTGTCATGTGTAGCCAAATTATTTTGAACTTTACACTCGATTCAGGATTGCTGTGAAATACCATTCACAAGACGCTAAACTTAATTGTCGTAATGCTTTTAAGCTGATTATTTTGGTCAACAAATGAGCAAATGAATTATGAGCAGAAACAATGTGTGGATTTCCCTGACTGAGAGGACAAATGTACAACCAAAAATACTTGTTATGCGGTAAATATATTCCGTGAGTTGCATGACTTGATCTATTGCATAATAAAACTGAATATCACCAATCTACATTTTTCACTCAGACGACAGAACCATATAGCTGTTCTGCTAATCTTACTTTTCTTATCTGTCTGGTCGTCTCAGTCAGGTCATCTCGGTCATGGTGTCCACGCGCTAGGAACTACTTTTAGAAAAGATGAAATCCTTCTTGTTTTCTGTTGTGGCTGACGGAGTTGTTCTAAAATCAAACAACAAAACAACAACAACTGATATTTAACACAAAAATTCCCATTTAGGAAATAATGGTCACTCCAACTTTTAAAACTCACTTTATAAAACATTTTCAGAGAAAGAAAGAGAGGGAGAGAGAGAGATTCAGACACGCATGCGTAGGAGGTCGATATCTTCCGTAGTTTGCTAGACATTTTAGTTTGTTAGACACAACATGATGATCCTTTCTCCACTGTATACCTAACTCAGTATCTTTTCATGTCAGCTCCATTAACTGTAGCTAACAGTGCCTAATTGGTTTTAAATACTTCATATGAAACGAATAAGATAGTGTTAGTTACATTTAAAGACTCAAACCTGAAAACCTGCTGAGATAAATATCGAATAAAATTCGTGATGCTCTGTGGAACGAATAATGGCAGAAAACATCCTTCTCGGCGCACAGATTATAAACACTGATAATAAAATTTAAAAAATGAAATTTCCAGATTCTTTCAATAGATAACGCAAAGACCGCAACAACTATAAGATCGTTATGTCAGCCTTGAGTTCTTCAAACTTTTCAAACACTCCAAACAGCGCTTGTTACATAAAAAAATTGTATACAAATGAAAATTCCTGCACTTACCAATCAGAGTAGTTAATTCATCAGTCCACTCTCAATTCCACAAGAAGATTTTCAAATAGCGTATAATTGCACTAGTAATGGCAACACTGGTATTATTGCCACGAAAGAAATTATTAATTTCCAAGAATATCACGAATTAGAAATCTCCGTCATTACACACGCTGCTAGAACTCAACGGTGGTCTGTACCCATACTGTAACTCAGTGCACCGTTACCAACCGTAGAAAATTTTCCAAATTAGAACTGTTGAAAGTTAAAAGTTATCCCTATAAAACATATTGATTCTTTTTTCTTATATTCAAGTGACACCCATCGATTAAATGTGATAATACAGTAATAATATCACCTGTTTTTATGTTTCTATTTTCTGCTTCGTATAACCTTTTTACTTGGAATCAACCGTTCGCCTCCTTGCTCTCATCGACATATAGGTATAAATGCGTAGTATTGTATGTTTGAACACAATAGCACGTGGCTAGAGACGCTCGATTCGCAATACGTCTAACACCAAACAATTACAAGTTTTTCATGACTTTTCCCTTTTCTAAGTGCGATATAAATAGCTAGATTCTACTTTGATAATTATCTAGATTTTCATAAACGAATAAAAAACCCTGATGACATTATAGAAGCTTGAGAAGAAATAATAATACCAGAGGAATAATACCGTGATTTGAAGCTGTTAACTAAATTGCAAAATTGCATTTTTATTTTAATTTAATTTAAATAAATTTGGTGAGAAATATAATCAATATCGGTGTTTGTAGCAAGACAATGAAACTCCATTCATGAGGTTACATTGGTTTTCTTCCCTTGAAGATCAATGATATGAAATATGAGATTCACCAAATTCATATATTTATTATTCAAAAGGCATTAAGGGATTAGACATAAGGACATTGTTGATCCTTTACCGAATCGGAGATCATAACGATAATAATGACGTGGATGAGAGCAAGAAGACGACATATAAGTGTTTTAATTCCCGTAACTGCTCTTATAGTTGTTCCTACTGCTACTACCACTTCCACTGAAATTGCTACTATTATTATTATTATTATTATTATTATTATTAGAACTACTACTACTACAAAAACTAATAATGATAATAATAATAATAATAATAAGAAGAAGAAGAAGAAGAAGAAGAAGAAGAACAACAACAACAACAACAACAACAACAACAACAATAATAATAATAATAATAATAATAATAATAATAATAATAATAATAATAATGGCAACATAATCTTTGCAATTGCATTTTACCATCACTTTTAGCCGTTTATTAGCTGAATCATACATAGAAACTGAAAGCGTCATCCATGTCCCAAAGACACACTAAGACAGTATAAGAGGGTTTTCCTATACGAGTATAGAACCCTAATCCATTTGATTATGTGCGGGGCACTATCATTTAGACCGCATCAGCTTCTTGATGCTGACGTTGTAATAAGAATTGATCGTAACAAGCTTTCCAGGTCATAATACTTTTATTTCTCTCTGTCATTCTCTTACGACAAAAAATATATAACGCCAACACCAACATCCTCCCAACAACACCTACTACGGCTGCTTCTACTAAGGCTGTTATTACGTCTGCGGAAACTATTATTGAAGAAGACAACCATTAAGGAGCATTCTGGATTATTCGATTGGTACCTTGTTTTTGGTTATAATTATGAATTGTATTCTATACCACATTTATTCTAGATAGTGATGCGCTTTCTAGATGACCGCTTATTGAAAATGATAATTCTCTCTACGAACACATAGATGATTTAAGATGGAACGCATCATGGATTGAACATGGTAATACTATATCTGAACGCATGATTGATTATAGATGGGTATTCTCTATTTGAATGCATCATTGATTCAAAATGATAATTCTCTTTCCGAACGCATCATTGGATGAAGATGGTAGTGCTCTATCTTAAAACACCATACATTGAGGATGGTAATGCCCTATCTAAACGGATTATTGATAGACAATGGCAAATCTCTCTGACCACTTTCTTGATGGAAGATGTCAATTCTAATTGAACACATCACTGATTGAAGATAGCAATTTGAAAGATTGTAATATTATATCTGAACGCATCATTGATAGAAGATGTTAATATCTATGTGAACGCATCATTGATTCAAGATGGTAATTCTCTATGCGAATGCCTCATTGATTGGTTATGGTAACTGTCTGTTTAAACGCATCATTGATAGAAGATATACATTGTATATGAACGCATCAATGAATAAAGATGGTAATTCTGTATCTTAACAAGTTTTCCGTTAATAATGGTAATTATCAATGCAGCGGTCATTGAAGATGGTAATTCTGAATCTGTGTGTGTGATATGTAGACTATTAAGGCATCTTCGATAGCCAAGGTTCCGATATGATAACGCAATCTATATCTTGGCAGATGGAACTGATATATTGGTGCTTTGTCCATGCGACATCTATTGGATGTAATAAGTTGCCTCCCTTTCTATGTCATGACAGCTAACCAATAGAGCGGTGCATTGTACATTGGCCACAAAAATGTGGAGGTAATTGACCTAAAATGATAGTTTGTAAGTTTAACATCGAAAGTATTACTACGCACCAGATGGAAGCCATAAAAGGCGTATTTGAGTGGAATGTATTGGTGCAAATAAGGACCGGCAGTGGAACATGGCTTATTTATCAGTTCAGTCAAGTTGTGTGCTCCCCTTGTCTCGCTCATTTAGGAACAGTGTTCTAATCTGAACAACTTAATTTTGATTAGATGCGTTAGCTTGCTGCCGCATCCAATGAAATTCACAGACCAAAAACACATAAATATCTGCTCAATACGCCAAGGTGTAGATAGAGCTATCACATCGGAACCTTGGCCAGCGAAGATGACGCTTAAGGTAGCTTTAACACTTTTGAGTGATATAGCTACGAGGTCTGCAGTGTGGCAGATTATAGTGATGTCTATGACTGGGTTATCAAGAAGTGTACGTGTGTAGCATCATGTTCCACTCAGTCACATTATCCTGACACTAGATCGACCAGACCTAACACTAACCGCTTAACGCTGAGCGCCAAGCGAGGGAGAGGTTAATATTATTTTTAAGTCTTTGGTATGAGTAGGCTGGAGCTCGTAGCAGCGACTTTCCGAATCCGAGGTTGCGCTCTAATTAAATATGTCATTACTAAAAGAAAATCAACATTTCTCTGGAAACGTATAATAGTGTTCCTCATGCTAGGGTCAATATATCAGAATTAGCTAACTATTAAAGCAATCGAATATACGTGATACTTAGGCATGAAACTAGACAATGGAAGTTCTTCACTGATTTGTCATAATACTGGGCAATCAAAAGGAAAACTGTTTGATACATTGGCATAATAATGGACAATCAAAGTGGACAATAAAAATGAAGTATGTGCCTTTCTACTGAGTCATAATAACCGGATGAGGATTGTATAAGGGACAATATTCTTTTATAAAAATTCTATTGAATGCAGTCTGAAAATCACTGATACAGTGGCTGTGTCAGAGTGGCGCTTTGGTGTTATTTTCACAACCAAACAATAAAGAGTGAAACATGCACGCCATTCATCCTACAAAATAAGCAACAGAATCAAGACAGTACTATTCTAAATGCTCCTATTTTAGAAGTCAAGGTCACAGCCATATATTGAAAGCAGCACATTTATGGGTGATACAAATCAAAGACTGATCTTATTATGGGGAATTATGACCTACTGATGTCGAAATGTTCGATATTAGAATTTGTATTCTGCCAAGCCTATCCCTATTAACATTTTACGGCAAACAGTAGTTTCCATTAGCCTTTATTATCAGTAGTATTCCGCTCTTGAGAAGACTGTTTCTAACGAAAGTTTTCTTATTCAGGGAATAGAGTGAGGCTTTGTTAATGCACCTCTTCATTGTGTAAAATCATTATTCGACTTAGTTTCACGAATGTTTTTCCAGTTCCAATTCTGTCGATAGGATCAACAATTTTTTGGTATTGGAAACGAGTCTGTTTTGGTGAAACGGCTCACTTTTCTGTAGTCTGTTCACATACGGAAAGACTTATCGGGTTTCAGCATAAGAAAACACTTCGAACTCCAATTACTTTTGCTTGGTTTAATAAATTCATCCTTCAACTAATATTCAACTTCCGTCGTCAACCATTAATGCTTGAGAGGATTCGTCCTGTAATGGTGTAATTTTAGAAGTTTAATAAGTACAATTTCAACATCATTGTAGATTTTCTTTCTTCGAATTGGAACATTTGGAAACAAGTGCTGAGATTCACACATTAGCTGATTTAGCTCATTTAATGTCCAGATTGTTCATTATTTCAGAAGTTTGGAGACTGTTTGAACCAAAGTCAATGTAACATCATCGTATTATGTAAAGTCTCCTGAAATCTTTCCAACTACTATTGGATTTCATGGTGATTCGCAGATGTCTTTAACTCTTCAATATCGATTCATACATAACCTGTTGGAAGATTTCTGATATTACATTTGAAACTTGGTCGGATTGGACGGACTTAAGTAGGCCGAAATGTTTTAAGAACTTTATTAAGGCCTTGACTACAGTTTTAATCTCAACATTCCGTAAAAAGAATTGCCACTTGAAACCTTGTCATCAAACACATTATGGTCAACAGGTAGTGGTTGCCTAACTTGGTCCTAGATATAGGACCTATGCCATCGACCAGTATTATACTAAATGGATTTGGTTGTGACAAGACCAATAGTAGTTAGAAACATCACCTTTAATTTTAGGCCAGTAAAATTGACGTAAGCTATTGTGATAGATTTATTTACTCCCAGATACAAGCCAAGGGAGTTTCATTGCCAAAACTTGAAAGTCGCTGACAATATCACCTAGTTAACACAATTTGATCGCTTTCTGACCACTCGTCATAAGTTAGTACTTCAGGTGGTTCCAGTTTTTTCATAAGGACCCTTTTCCAAAACAAGCAAGTTAGTACCTCTGCAGAGTCAACTTTACTAACAGTCCTCTGAAACAAAAAGGAAATATCATGATTTCTTCCTGTTGCACGACTATTGATTTTCGTATGTCCCTCTCATTAGAAACAAGAGAATGATTAGTTAAAAGTGTATTACGATCATAAATACTTTTTCCATTGATCAGCAACAGGAGCAAAATGATCTCATCAATAACCTGATAAATTCATGTGTCAGCCAAACAAATAGCTTCTTAATCAATTTCATTCTCAACAGTTCATTTCACCATATCTCTAGTAACTGCACATGCAAGGCATAATTTAGGGATTTGAGGTTGAGTACAATCAACATTGTATTTCACACAAGGCATTTCAGTTCCAAGTCAGTTGACCACAACCTTTTATCCAGCTAAATCACTTTATAGTAATACACTACGAACCTGAATGGACAAAGAATTCACAGCGCCAACAGTCAATCCTACAGTAACCAAGTCTGTTGGCAAATTCACATTTTCTGGAGGAACACTTCCAGAAGAAGAAGACTTCGCAGACAAAGGCAAAGAACCTGATAATTAATGAAGCTCCTGTGTCCCTTAAGCTTTTAATAGGAATAGGATTATTCTAATCACCAATAAGCGATATTTATTACATGATTGGTACATAAGTCACCATAATTGAGTCTGACTGGGGTTTGTTTGATCCTACAAATGTATTGTTTTCAATACATGACCGTGACCTTGTCCTATGAGAAACAAGAGCATGTATAACTGCTCTGTATTTAGTAAGCTATATTTTTTTCCTTAAAGTAATCGGAAACAACGTGCCTCATTTTCATGCAATAAGTGGACGTAGAAAGATATACAGATTTCTGATCAATCTTATCAGGCGTTGGATTCTTAGTTGTAACAGACTGAAATTTATAAGTACACGTTTGAGATTGATTTGGATTCTTACTAACCATAGGCTGAGATGAAAACTAATCGGCAAGTGAAATTGTGTGAGCAAAGAAATATTCGTCAGCTGTACGAGCAACGTTTTCTAACGTATCAATCTTGTGTTCGACTAATATGTGTTGTATAACTTTGTCATAATCTTCGACAATCGTTTAGATGCACAGCACCTGTCACATAATTGTTCTTTTCCATAGCAAACTCATGGATTTATTTGCTAGTTTCCTTTTTGCTTTTATGAAACCTTTGTAGATATGACCCAGGTATCAACTCATAACCCTTCAAGATACATTCATTGACCAACCCATCATCAGCACCTGCTTTTACTGACAGTGAAGAATAAACTTAACCAGGTTTGCCAACAAGGTCCATTGTCATTTTCAATTCTAACTTTCATTGAATTTCTATATCTATTTATTCTTTTTAAATTTGAATTTCTTTAGCATCTATCTTTTCAATTTTTGTATCTGTCTCTCTCTTTTCTTTCCTGACTTTGCATCTCATTCTTTTGCAAGTATTTGCATCTCTTTTTCACAACATTTTAAATTTCTTTCACATTTTGTCTTTGTTTCAACTCCTTTTCATTTTTTTAATTTGTCTCTTTCATTGTGCTCTTTACATCCTGAAGCTTTCTTAACATCGTTTCATATATATATATATATATATATATATATATATATATATATATATATATATATATATATATATATATATATATATATATATATATATATATATAATTTGTCTATTACGACTATATCTCGCATAGAATTTCAACGTGACAGAATAAACTACTCATTTTGCATCAAACTTGCCTATTCATGTTTTCGAGTTCAACCAAAGTGAAGTTACTGAATGCTTCTATAAAGGTGGAAACTCCATCAAGTATACAGAACGTAATCCGTAGGCACCATTTAAGTCTTCTTTTAAGATTAGTATTTATAATTGTCAACAGACATGCAAGCATCTATTTATAGATCCTATGCAATACTAAAATCTTAACAGACGCAGGTTACGCAGGAAAAACTGACAAAAGATATTATCTATAATTTACTGCCATGAATAAACATTCTAAAAATTAAATAAAAGGAGCTTCTAACTACAGA
>JAECUM010023730.1:0-11821 GCA_016617855.1 Megalonaias nervosa | reverse complement strand
CACTGATGCAGGAAAGCACGTATACAGAATACTTCGTAACCGGAAGCAGTTACTACGTATAACAACCTCCTGTTATTTATAACAACAAAAGAAAACAGGGGGCATATATAAGTCAAGATACAAGTAAAATAACAAGCAAATTGAATTAAAAGTTCTACCTCCGCATCGGGAAATAAATCTTGTTTAAAAAGAAAACATAAACACGCCGATGCAAGACATTACTAAAATAGGTAGTTCGCCATGTCGAAGAGACTCATTAGTGTCAGCGAACAAAAAGACAACACTCATAATTACAAACAATATTTATCCCTAACACCAGTAGGCAAAAGACTCCCAACCCAGGAATACCTTAATAAAAATCCCATTAACACCGAAGCAAGATGCAGATAAAATAGGACGTTCGCCATGTCGAGGAGACGACACAGTGTCAGTGAACAAAACCACAATAATTAAAATAAAAAATGCCTACATATAACAACTGGGTGTAAGCAATTCCCACGACGGTTCTCTGGATGCAAGCGAATCCCTGGTACACTTAAGTAATTAAACGACATCTAACCAAACTGACAGCAATATAAAATCACTTAACATTAAATAAAGAAACGCATATAGAATAACAAAAAAGAAAAACCCCAAACAAAACGCCACAGTACCTCTAAAAACGAATAAAATCTCCATTCAGGACAGTCGGTTCGCCATGTGTCAGCAAACATAGCAGTCCATAAATGACTGATACATAAAATGAAACACAAATCAGAGAGTGTGTTATGTGGCACTTTTTCTTATCGTTATCTAGTAGATTATCGACAACGGTGTTATTACCCGGATCGAGAAATTAATAACATAAAATATGAAATTAATGGATGGAATAACAGAGACCTGAGCTGAGTTATAGAATATAACAACATGAACTCCCGTATGTAATATATAAAAATTTAATCAATTACATAAACAAAACGAAATTAAACATGACCTTTGCATAATACACTTTCTCTTACAAATAAAGTTACCAAATTTATAAGAAATGCAATTAACCGTTCTGTTACACAAATAAAACAATTTCATCATGAAATTGAGTGAATGATCGAACCTATTGCTCAGCATGCCTGCATAACATTGCTGCATCTGGTCTTTTCAAAGTCAACGTTGATGATAGGTCAGCGTTGTCGTCTTCCTTTTCCATCTACCTTCCTCTCCAACCTCATTCGGGCGATCAACCGTAACTTGGTTGTCTGCTCTCTGTTTTCTCCTTGTGCTTTCCGAGAGTCACTTTTCCTATGCAGCCGAATTTCTTTGTTCCTTTAAGTTCCGTATCCCTAAACTTCCAGACACCCATCCCTTTGACAATTTATAAGGGAAAATACTTTCTTTTTTCCCTGAGTCAACTTCTTGGCTTCCCACAGAAACTTTGACTAATTTCGCGAGGGGTATTCCTTAAAACATTGGATTTCTTTGGGAAACACACGGCCCACATTTAGCTTAGTCAATCAGGATTAATTTTATCTAACCGCAAAAGAATCAAGCCACGCCTATCCAAGTTTTAGTATCACCTCATATTTCCAAGCTTTCTCGATAACTGTCTCTGGAAAATCTAATTTTATGACACTTGTTTCAAATGGCTCAAAATTGTCTCTGAATTGTCTCCACTCTGTCGTTTCTCGGCTACTTAACCCCCTCCACACAATTCCCCTCGCCTCTCGATCTGTCCGACCGTTATTCCAACGGATCCTAATGAAAAATAATCATGCCCAAACCATGGAATCGCAGGCTAGCGATTTATTGCGGACCTAGCACAATCGTCAAAGTTAGTTGTTACGTACCACGCTGACCAGGACAAGATTCGCTCACTCATGGTGCATTAATCTCACAGCAAAAAAATGCGAATCAGGGAGAAGCGAAGGAGAATAAACGGAGGTTGCAGCAAAGTACAGGGCTAAAGAAGACGCTGACGGCAGAGGACAGAAACAGTAATGAAGAGAAAAGACGAGAAATGGTAAAGGGGCAGCTGACACTATGCGGGGTATAACAACAGAGAAAGAGATAGGACACATACAACAAATGGATGAGGTTTGACAAAGCAGGAACGATGGGAGAAGGAATTAGAAGGAAAGCAACGGGAGTGAAGGAAAAACAAAAAGGCCTTCTTAGGACAAAGAGAAATGAAAAGAAATTGCCGCCCACCTCCAGTTAAAGCCAAGACCAAACACAATTCCCAAATATGCAATGACAGAACACATATCACACACAGAGCACAAAAACATATCCAACGATATCATACACGCGTACAGAGCAAAGAATCAACAAAACTATACGACTCTGGAAAAATGTAAAGAGCTGAACCAGAGTTAAAGAAGACACCAGAGTGAAAAAATCTGGAAGCCACAAGGGAAGGAGCACCAAGCAACAGTCCTAAGAGAATGTTATAAGAAATTGCCACCTCCACAACCAATAAAAGGAGAAAACTCCCAACAAACACCAGCAAATAACGACAGCATACGTATATTACAAAATACACAAAAAATAGAATTACTGCATATACTGAAAATAAACAAACTCACACAACAGACAGACTGTCACGTTTGCTAAGCCCCAGCTATAAAGTCATGTATAAGCTATAATCTACCTGTCTTGGGAATATTACCGCGGCTATGTGTTTGATGTCTAAAGATTGCCTGGGACTAGTGTTGATTTCTTATGCAAGGTTACCATGACTCGCCCAAAGGCTTGTAGTTATCACACCTATGTGTTAAAGCTTAGTCCAAAAATCAAAGGGAAGCCCGCGGGGTGAGCGGGGCGCGTTCTCATCCATCCCCACGTTGGCAGACAGCGAGAGGGACATTGTCCGCTAAGACTGATTGGATCGGTTCACAGCGATATCCAATCGGAATTGAGATAGAGGGTGCGATTACAATTCCGACCAGAATGATACTTTGGACGCGTAAGAGAAAATTTAGTATTCACCTAAAAGGATTGCGGATCGATAGGGTTTACTCCGAGAAGAATCCACTAGTAATTTGGCGTCAAAACTTAGAGGTAGATACTAAGGAAAAATAAAGCTTCGAAAAGGAAGCTTTTTAGGGGACACAAAACTTCGGGTTCCATTGGGTCCCAAGTCTTCAAGAGTTGGAGACGGAATTGAAGCTGTAGCCGCGACAGTCGAAGTCGACAGAAGAGTAGTCGTGGTAGAGAAGTGAAGAAGGAGGACAAGGAGTCTAAAGAAAGTGGAGGAGGAGAGGGAATCTAGAGAAGGTCGAGGAGGAGGAGGAGGAGAAGGAATCTGGAGAAAAGTCGAGGAGGAAAGGGAGAAGGAATTGGGAGAAATAGGAGAGATAAAAAGGATACAACAGATGAGTAGGAATACAAAGACAGGAGGAAATCAATCTCACACTGCTAATCAAGTGATGTAATATGCTTATAAAAGGGTCGAGCGGAAGGAGTGTAATTGGGAATTTGAGTCATTTGATTATTGAATTGTTATTAAATTGTTATTCATTGAATTTCAACCTTTTTTGTATATTTGACCATCTAACCGTCGGCATTGCTGACTGGGGGCTCGGAGCGTTACATCTATATTTCACTAACTTTAACTTCCAACAAAATAGAGCCTGGGTGGGACTTCTATTATAGTTTAAATAAAACATTGGGAGCACCCCACCCCAACCATAACAATCCCCACAGAGACGAACATATATAATATAAAGCACACACAATATAAAAATAATAAAATGTAATAAATATAAAAACAAACAAACAAACAAACAAAAAAGCATGCGCACATGCATATAGCACCCGAAAAATAAACACAGATATATTATAGAGCTTTCTATTTGACCTTCGAAAGCCTTCTTCGGTGTCCTCGAATAGAAGGTTTATTTTGACATAAGTGCAATACGTTTCAAGTAATTGTCTACCTACTTTATAACTCCAGATCTTGATGTACAACGTTGGACTGCACTTTTCCTTCCAATCCACAAGCCAAATATTCCATTAAATGCAAAAGGGTCTAGCGAATGATCTGTGTAACAAACAGCGTGACAACCGAAGTTACAAAACCATAGAAATTGAGTAAAAAAAAAAAAGGTTTAATCGCTAAATCTAAGATTAATTGAATATAAAAGTTACTGCACAAAAATATGGAAACATTTTCGTAACTTTAATTCAGGTTCAAGTTTGACTTCTCTTCAGAATTCAAAATGTGTAGACACATTAGCACAGAACAAGCAGATACAGGAGCCGCTCGCTATACACCAATTACGCGATTTCATTTTAAAGCCATTTCATACATCATTCATGATCCATTACATATTTTTTCAAGATATGTATGTATGTATGTATGTATGTATGTATGTATGTATGTTTCATGATTACATGTGTGTCAGACACTGTAGTAAGTAATTTTATTTGTACATATATATTGCATTTATAGATTTAATATTCTATTGTTCAGGACTACATGGAAGACTGGATGATTTTTTTCAGAACATAATGTATTATCCAAGAAAATTATTATTATTATTATTATTATTATTATTATTATTATTATTATTATTATTATTATTAAAACAAGAGCAAGCCACCCCCCTACCCCCATCCCCCAACCCCAGCTAAGACAGGAAACTTGACCCCAGCTTCCTTAGACCAAAGAAACTTTGGGTTTGAAGACCCTAACCTTGCATTTGATTTATCCTGCAACCCTCAATACTCAAAGAAGTGTTTCTAGTTAACTTCGGTTAGCCCTATTCCGGCCTCAGCTGGACCCTATCACTGGGTAGGAATATTACACACTTCATTAAATTGCTGTTGAATACTATACGTTACACGAATGTAGTTCGTAACAACGTACCAAACAATGTCAATAAACTGTCAAACAATGAATCACGTGTGATCACTTTTAAAAGATACCACGATAAATAGAATAATTCAATTTGCAAACAGAAATGCCATTGAAAGAAATAAACAAGTTCCACAATAGTAGTGCCTAACGGTTAAACATACAGTCCTCTGGCGAAGTAAACAGTCGATTATGTTTGGACTGACCCTCACTTTTGACTATGTGTCTCCGAATTACGTAAGCTAAAGTGAGGTTACAAACTGAAACAGGCCCTTATGCCCTAACTAAACGTTTGCACAAAGCACCGGCAGATATTTGTTAGGAGCAATCAGTAGAACAAACACCATAGACCTTGATGTACAGGCGCATTATGCTACGGCAGACAGGATCTTTGTTGCAGTTTGACTCGACTTAGTTTAAACATTTTTATTGTCATGATAGGATACAATGGGATTGGACACAAGTTCTGACAATGTATTTTAGGCCTCTCCCTACATAACAGAAGTACAACAACAACAACAACAACAACAACATAATAAACAACAATGTATGTGTGTGTGTGTGTGTGTGTGTGTGTGTGTGTGAGAGAGAGAGAGAGAGAGAGAGAGAGAGAGAGAGAGAGAGAATGACAGTAATCGGAATTTGAGTAAGTTACTGAAATCGTCCGATATCGGTTTTATATTTGTTTACATGATGTTAAATCCTATATGTTTCATTTGCATCGCCCGTTCCCCAAAGCACTAAATCTAAGCTAATAGTTGCATATGGCATTAAAAGTAATTTTCTCATCAACTCAGTTCGTTCTCTACTGTACATGGTACAGAACATAAAGACATGACACGACTTATAAGTGAGTACAGACGGTAATGGAACAAGAACTTCATTGCTGTAAAACTAACGCTATATAAGATGAGTATCAGTTGTCATTAGTTTGCCCTACGTACTTTGGAAATACGGATGTTCCATTTATTACGCAAGACCTAGTGTTTCCAAATTTATAGAACTCATGCAAGTTAAACAAACAAATATTGTGTTAAAACTGGCTAAATACGCATAAATACGCATAAGCAGATAAGCCTTTAACTTCAACAGATATATATATATATATATATATATATATATATATATATATATATATATATATATATATATATATGGATTGTTCTGCTTGGTATTTAGATGCTCCATTCATCTCGTGTTTCGTATTTGTACTTTGTTATTATTCATAGATGAGAAACTGTATAGTTTAAGTACGAATAACGTTTGTGTTTTTTTTTTTTCTTTTCTGTTCTCTGCGTCTGGTTTACTTGCTGTGTTGTTGCTGTTGTTGTTAGTGTTATGGGCTCAGCTCCATTTTCAGCACATGATAGGCTTATGGACGGCTGTTAGTATATTTGATGGAGTAAGAACGTGACAAAACCCCGGGAAGAACCACCAACCCACGGAAAGCTACTGGCAAGCTTTCTCGCCCTGGGCGTCCTAGTTGTTGTGAACATGCGCATATTTTGTACATGGAGATTTGCACTGAAAAAAACAAAAACAAAACAAACAACAACAAACAAGGAATGTAGTCAAGTTGTGAATGCCAAGTGTGAGGAAAAACTGAGTCATGGTTAGACACAGTCATGGTTGGACACTGGTGAATAGGATTTTGAACTGTTTGGAAAGATAGATGAATGTTGATTACAGTACTAGCTAGTATATGTACGAAATATTTTACTCCGTTTATTAATATGCATATGATTGCTTAGTATGACAGTCAGTTATGACAGTAGTGGGTGCATCCACATCTGGGATGACACCAAACATTGTAAGCCAAATCAAAGACGATCATCGTCGTATTTTATGCATGTTTGCTTGAGGCATCCACTCTTCCTTGCACCCATTTCCAAATCCATCATTCATTCCACACTAATACATGTAATCCCTATTTTATTCCACACTAATGAATATAGACCGTTTTATAATAAACATTATAGAAAAGCTCAGTTTCTCTTGGCCATTGATTTATCAATACTAATCAGTTATAATACTATCCTTTATTTATCCAGTGATAGAACTAACAACTTGTTTACTTCATGGCCCTGCACTTACAATAAATATGCATGTAGTTATTGAGAATTTACAAGGTTAATATCTGCTACATAAAATAAAACACGTACAACAGAAGATTAATACAAATTACAAAAGGTTCACATACTGTTATCGCATAGATACATCCCAAATGCCTCTTACAAATGGTATGCAACCAATGATCATTAATATATCTGCAGACATATTATTTGCAACTTTTTAAACCATGACAAAGTGTGTCGGCGTGAGCTCTTTGAAGTTTTATGTGGGCTTCCTTTTAGTAGATATAAGATGTATAATGTACGGGTTAGATGATAGAACTTAACAGACAAGAAGAATAAGATGCCTAATGATTGGTTTGATCGAAAGACTAACTGCACCCGTATGCGCTTTGTCACCTCACTTTCATAAGTACTGAGTTTACTTTTTTTGACAATTATTGTTATATTTTGGGAAATACTTAAAATCTAGCCTTAATTATATTGGATAAACATGAAATTCCATAAATTAAAAATGAGGTATATTGATGACGTCACATTTCTTCTTTGTTTCCCCTGTCAAGTTAAAAAAAATAGGCGATTATATTTGTGACGGTTTAAAATGTTTAGAACCTTAGAGTGGGGGAGGGGATTATGTGTTCTCTTTCATTGTGCTGGAGGGATTTTGTCCTGGGAGGATTTGTCTGTACCCAATTATCTGCGAAGGTATAATTTTTTAACATCTGAAATATTACGTGCTTATTTACTATCTTGCTTCAGACTGGTCCATAAACTATACTACCGTAAGTAAAAACAGCATTTGCTGAAAGAATCTGTCCGAACTATTAATTTATAAGAATCAGTTTTTCACTCCACCGTGTACATTTCTTTTTTACTAATGTTCTTTCAAACTTAAAAACATTAAGATAACTTTGGTGCTAAATTATTAAATACCTTGAAAGTAAGTACGGCTCATCTAAAAACAGTATAATCCCTAAATTAAGTCCATCTAAGAGTGTTGAAAAGAGATTATGTAAATGCTAAAATAACTGTAACATTTAAAATGATCCAGGTCAGCAGAGTCGACTCTGTGTGTGTGTGTGTGTGTGAAAGGCACCCAGGTCCCATTTTCTCTGCATAATATATCCAATAATGTGTTAAAAGTGTCGTTAAAGCTATTCAACCCCACCCCATATATTTTCTGTACATTCCCTGCATGTAAGAAGAATTACGAAGTTCTCCCCGCACAGTGCAGCAGTAGACAAAATCTGGAAAACTAGACTGTACACATTTATAGCCAACAGATCCGATATAAAACCTTTTACCCTTTTTATTATCCTATTTTTGAGATACTGTTATAAAGAGTCGTTCAAAGTGGTTTGCCAATATAATTATCTACCTTTGGAAGTCATTATATAAGTTTATTACATTTGATGCCCGTATAAAATGTGACACCATCAATTTCTACACCTGAGTTAAACATGTATGTATATACTTGCCGATGGCAAATCGGCTGAATGCAGGTAAAAATCTATACATGTCTTCCTATTATTTCTTCATTCATTGTGAAAGGTTCCATCTCAGTTTAGAACGATTCATGGGATTTTGAAAGATGCCGTTCAGCTTTCATAGTCCACCGTTGTCTTTAAGACCCCAAAATAAGTCAGACACCCTAAACCTCGCGTTTTATTATCGGGATCATGCGAGACCTTGATTATCTACGATTGTGAAACTCGTGTATTTATGGGTTTATAGGAATATAATACTATTAAAACACTCATATTTAATGACTTTACTGTCACGTAAATCTGTGGGGAACAGGGAATGTGATAAAGAAGTTACGGCAAAATGACGAAGTATTACAGCACGCCAACTCATTGCAAATAAACACTTATCACTACGGTATATTTACCGAATTACAAATGATTACGTTGCATGGGATGAGGTATGTACATGTAAGCTCTTTTCGATACAGATAAATCAAATAATTATCACTCTCATTATAATAAAATAACACACAACGTGAATGGATTGATTTGCAAATCAATAGACACAAAGATCCAGATTACTCAATTCACTATTTTAATATAGAAGTCACATGCACATATTGAAACTTGAAAAATTAATTTTGTCCTGTCTTTGTCTTTGTTTAGCAAATAAAACGGTTGGATTAAAAAAAGCTTCTGCGATTTTTTAAAAAATACTTCCTTCATTCACAAGAACCTTTCAAAAGGAAACAAATCCCAGTTTAATTCTAATCATCTCACTTTACTGCCACGTTGCATATTTAAAACACTATTCTTCCAAAGTAATGGTCTATCTTTGTTATGAAATGATCAGTCAGGTTTATTCTCTCTCTCTCTCTCTCTCTCTCTCTCTCTCTCTCTCTCTCTCTCTCTCTTAATCAATTGTGTGCAATATAAATATCTCCATATTGCTGTGCTTATGTTCTAATAACTTCAGGCAAAACTCAAAAGGACCTCTGCAATTTGGAAGAAATTTGTGAATTTATAAAACAGACCACAATTGACGCCTAGAAGACCTGGAGTGGTTACCAGTTGGCTTTATGATTAATTAAAAAGTTATTGTCCTGTGTTGATTTAGATGATGAAGTCATTTTGTGCTCTAACAAAGGCAGAAGTACAAAGCAAAATCCCGCGGGTAGACTGTTGGAATCTGTCAGCTGCTACCAGATGATTATCAGTCTTATTCAGACACTACACCTGTCCCGCAGAATAACCCTAATCATTAAACCAGCTTTACAAAATGTGGTCCCATATGCATTTTTGTTTTCCCTCGCTTGAACGACACATTGTTGGGTGGCGTGCATAGTATATGTTATGCCACTGAACTGTGGCAATGCACGCGACATTTATTTTAAATTATTTTCCTTTATAATCTTTTTTGTTGCTGTGGGTTTTAACGTCACTTTTAACACATTATTAGTTATATCATGACGAGGAAATGGGAGCTAAGCGCCTCTCCCAAAGACACACCGAGGCAGCCGACACGGGCTGGCTTGGGCGGTTATCAAACGCGCGACCGTTGAATTACGAATCTGAGGCTCAACAAACCGTTCGACCACGGCTCCGTAATATAGAGCAAGTCATTGGAGTATCAAGAATATTATTATTCTGGTAGCGTATTTCTATGTATTTTCTTAAAACTCCAACTTAAACAATATTTTGTTGTAATAATAAAACTAGAAACAATGATCTCGTGCCTGTTTATTGTTTATCAAAAATACATTGTCCAGAAAACACGTTAAATTCAATGCTTCAAAATGTTACCGCCAGAATATATCTTCATACTGCATGATGACTATGTCCGAAATATTGCCCGTATAGGGAGCCTTTTGAAAAACCAACCAATCAACCAATTTATAACCAAGGACGGATCCCAGGGACTGGAAGGTGCGGAAACACAAAAAATATCGCGAAACAACCCCAACGTTTGCTGTTGTTTTCGTCGCAGTTAAACGGCTATAATTATGCACCGAAAACAGTAAGAGGCAGGAGCTTGTGGAAGTTCGTAGCGTGAGGCCCGGTTCCATCCCACAAACTCCTTAATAAATTGTTTGCCTCCACCTCCACGTACATCCACCAGATATAATAGCCGCCATGTATATAGCTTATCATGTGCCGATAATGGCGTTAAATCCAAAACAATAACAACAACCTCTGCCTACCCGCCCGCACAGCCCAACCCCGAGACGATATTCCTGGATCTGCCTCTGGTAGTTGAAAACGTTATCAATCTGCGTCTCATGATGTACAGACAATTACTCACTGACTAACATCTATCATAAGTGTCGAAATCGCCTCGGTTTACTAGCTTTACCCTTAACAACAAGATAACACTCGTAAACAGGCAATTTTATCCGGTTCGTTGAGTGCGTGTCATTGAGATCAGCAATACTTGTATCGGTTGTCACACATTACGTGACCTGCTTGGTCGTGTTTACCTGTAACCATTTAATTATTTATGCTAAGATAACTGAACCTTGGGGTCTCCATATGAAAACGTTATTGACAACCAGACACTTTTAATATCTCGTCGTTTCCCAAATTAAGATAAGTTTGACACATTTTAGGGTGGCTGGTCTTTCTTTCCTCATTGCTTCCTAATGGGTTACGGATACCATTTCAGCTGGGAGATGTTGTTAAGATAGAGGTTAACGAACAAATCCAAGCATCGGTACATACATTTATGAATATTTGCGGCATCATATCAACGTCAGTTGCTGAAGATCATAAACTGCATTTTTAAGATTTTTTTTCTTCTCTCAAGTAACATGCTTTTCTTGTTAAGTTCTGTCTGATTTGTGTAATTTAATTCCACAATAGTGCAGCTATTTAAATGACATTTTCTTGACTGTATATAACTGATCCACTTGTAGCGTCTTCCAAAACTCACCTTTTTGTGTCTTTTAATTAAATGTGGAACATTAATACCTTTGTTGAATTTCTATGAAGAAATACTATCAAATTCAAGGATCAGTATTAATAATACTTACGTAAAATGGGTGTAAACTTTCAACAAGTCAAGCAGGTCAGTTTTGATTTGCTACAGTACTTAACTGATTTCTTTGGCAACATTCCAACATTCCAGAAAAAAGCAAAACAAAACAAAATTGGACAGAAATTATAAGGTTGAAAATTAGCATTTGGAGAAGTCAAATGTTTGCACAGGTTTTCTTGGATATATGAATCCATGCGACCTGCCTCCGTGTGACAATCGTCAACAGTAAAAGAATTTTTAAAAAATAAATTTATTTGAATTATTAGCGGCTACTGTCGTCTTATGACTACATTAACTTTACGCGTTTGCGTATTTGTTTAATTTGAGTATTGTGGACACCTTTTTAGCCACCCAAGCAAGCCTCCGCCCTATAGCGCTAACACTGAGTACTGCACGCTGTCTGTCTGTCTGTCTGCCT
>JAECUM010023729.1:0-53348 GCA_016617855.1 Megalonaias nervosa | reverse complement strand
TAGATATATAGATATATAGATATATATATATATATATAGATATAGATATATAGATATATAGATATATATATATATAGATATATATATATATACAAAATTAGTATACTCAGAGGGCACAGCAGCTTGCACCTGCTTACAAAATAATGTTAGGTAATTTAGGAATAAGGAGAACAATAATGGAGATAAAAATTTTCCTTGATGCTATCGAATTCAGCTTATGCAATGATCCTACTGTCCATACATTATTGAAAGCACTTTTAAAATCAACTACAATAAAACAAAATTCGTTTTTGCAATGTCCATTGTGGAGAAGTCTTTTCTTAATTCAGGTTGAGTGTCATCTAATAAATTGTTCTAAATTTTTCTAAAGGAACTTAGTTATATATATATATATATATATATATATATATATATATATATATATATATATATATATATATATATATATATATATATATATATATATATATATATATATATATACTGATGTTGTTTTATGTTGTCGTATTGCTGGTATGTATTACTAAAGCAATATGCTTTGTCTTATGTTTGTGTGTATTCTAGTTGTTTTTATCTGCGTTCCATGTCGTATATTTTGTGACTTATTTAGATTTGTTACATGCATTATTATTTGTGTTATATGTTCTTTAAATTTATTGCATTAACGAGGTTAAATAACATCAATTATTGACTTAAAACTGCTAGTAATATATTTTTCAATGTACTGAGAGCATATACGTGGTAGTTTATTCAAGTATCTTGCATACCAAGTGCACATTACTGTTTAATAGTTTCAACTTTTCCGCTTTTGAAAATGGAATGATTTGAGAGGGAGAGGGAGGGACGGGATGATGGTGATTTATTTGTACATGATCTATACTCCGAACAAAAAGTCTGCTGGGGACTGGAATTGTTCCACAAGTACCGAGTCCGGTGGAATTATGAGCATTCAGTGATTCAATTCAGAATTGTTACCCACGGCGTGTGTACAAACAAGCTGTAAATTGATTACCTTACTGTTGTAATTAGGAGAGATTAAGGCCAAAGGCGTGATATTTATTAGGGTGTTATAAGTAATAAAGGAATCAAGAGTGTCTGATAATGGCTTGTCCTACCTTACAGAAATCGGCCGACCTTTGGCAAAGGTTAAATAAAATGGACTGACCATTCGAAACAAATGTTGCCAGAAAATCTTGCGTAACTATGTTGATTATTTTGTCTTTTCTAATTTTTATTGCAATTTTCAACATGTATATATGTATGTATGTATGTATGTATGTATGTATGTATGTATGCGAGTGTGCGTGTGTATGTTTGTATGCTTGTGTACGTCTGTGCCTCTCCGTCGGACTATATATGTGTCTGTTCGTGTGTGTCTATGTCTGTATATGCTTGTGAGTTTATGTCTATGCATTATGGTGTGTGTATATCTGTATATGCTTGTGTGTTTATGTCTATGCATTTGGGTGTGTGTCTATGTCTGTATATGCTTGTGTGTTTATGTCTATGCATTTGGGGGTGTGTACGTCTGTATATGCTTGTGTGTTTATGTCTATGCATTTGGGTGTGTGTCTATGTCTGTATATGCTTGTGTGTTTATGTCTATGCATTTGGGTGTGTCTATGTCTGTATATGCTTGTGTGTTTATGTCTATGCATTTGAGTGTGTGTCTATGTCTGTATATGCTTGTGTGTTTATGTCTATGCATTTGGGTGTGTGTATGTCTGATTTTGTGTCATTTGTAACATATTATTGTACATAGGCAGCATATGGAATTATTTCTCTTTTTCCATAAAATTTCATTTTCTATTTCTTACCTTAGTTTTCCCTATGCTATTTCTACAAATTCAATTTATGTGTTGCTTCAGTATCATTCAGTATGCTTTTACCTCGGCTTATGCTCGCATTGTAGCATCAGAAGCTCTGCTTTTATAACAACCTAAATAGTTCTTTGTTGTTGTAGTTTATTTTGTCTAGCACTATATGATGTACATAAACAAAATATTCTGTATTATGTATCCTGATTCTGTATTTTTATCTTTCATGGAAATATTAATTGTATAAGAGAGAGAGAGAGAGAGAGAGAGAGAGAGAGAGAGAGAGAGAGAGAGAGAGAGATCATGATTCAGTATATATTTCTTTACTCTCTTTGGTTATGCATGTTTAATATATATTGTTTGTTCGATTTTTATCCGTGCCTGAGGGTTGTGTTAAGAGCTTTTGCATGCCTGACATTTGTCGTCGTTCAAGTAGTAAAGTTGTTTTCCAGAAAAAAATTCTATTGTGTGATAGGTCAGGTGGGTATTTGTATTGGGAGAGGTTTGGTAAACAGTTGTTCATTTCTGTTTTGTGACGTGTCTGTGGAATCAATCACGATTAAGATGAATTATTTCTTTAAATTTTCCAATGGAATCACAAAGTGCTAATTGACATTTTAGACTGCAACACTACTTTGGGATTACTGAGAACTCATTTGAAGAAATTCTGGATCGTTTACTCTGGAATATCAGGACATTCAAAATCACTGAAATTCTTTTGGAACATTCTATATGAGAAATAAATTATTTGTTGATTTAACTAAACCAGTCAGTTTCTCGTTAAGTATAGAAAGTATTTATCTACTTCCTGCTTTGAAAAGGGGGTAATAACATAATATTTCTTGTAACATCAAAACCTGAGCATTTGTGTAAAGTGTGGGGGTGTACTCCGCCTGCCAGTTCCAATTCTTTCAACCTCTGTTGCATTTCTCTTTCTTTTCTCATATACCTCCTTTTGCACTTGTACTTCTATTTCTTCTTTTTCTCTCTGCCTATCCCTTTCCTCTCTCTTTGTTAATGTTCCTCACCATTGTGTCAATTTGGCATCAGACTTAGTTGCGGACCTTTGACTGCCGGAGCAGATATATATTTACTTGTTCAGGGTATTCACATATTACTAGGCATTGACCGAGCTAGAGAAAACGTTGTGGTTAATCCACTTGCATCTGACAAGCCTTGTTTGAATAAAAAATGGCGATCCTACTGAGAGTGAAATCCCCGATTTATGCCCAGCTTGTGCAGTTACCGGCACTACGGCAAAAAGCCATTGAGAACGATGTTGATCAGGAAATTAGTTACCTCCCACATTTATTGTGCAGTCTTATGACGAGGTCACTTTTGCTCCAGGTATTGATTAATCAATAGATATTGACTACATTGATTCTGTTTCTACTACTCATTCTCCCTATTCTAATCAGGGTAACAAACGACAATCACTCATTGTCAAACAAAAATAAAATCCCGATATCTCTGTTTTGTTGCAGAGGGCTATTAGCGAAGGCGAAGCCACACCAGTCCCAATTGTTACCTTGTGTTAAATGTGGTCCTTGTGAGACAATGTAGATCACCTGAGGTATCCGCTGATTGACGAATGGTCAGTGACCTACAAATTGTTATTCCTAAATAATTTCGACAGGACATTTTGAATTTAGCCCATGAAACACCCTTGGCTGGTCATTTAGGAGTCAGTATGACTTATAATAACATCTTGAATAATTTCCAATGACCGAAACTAAAAGCGATGTTTCTAGATACTGTAGATCTTGTCGCACTTTTCAGGTGGTAGGAGAATCCCCCTCCCCCCAAAAAAAGAAATACCAAAGGCTCATCTACAACCAATTCCTGCATTCAGTGGTGCCAGCAGAATTATTTTTGGGGGTGGGGGTGGGCAAACATGTAATGGGCAGCTATTACGTTTTATGGCTGTAGGCCAAAACATGTTTAGAGGTGATATTAGGGTAAGGGGTGGGGGCCAAGTCCCCACCCCACCCCCTTGCCTCTATGTGCGGGCTCTCCTGCCTGCATTTGACGAACAATTTAGCAGAATAATGGTAGACTGTGTCGATATCTTACCTAAGAACAAGTCAGACAACCAATACTTGTTGACCATAATATGTGCGTCCACAAGATTTCTAGAGACATTACTAAAACTGAAACCATTGTTAAAGCGTTGATAAAGCGTGGATTTGGTTTTTGCTTTCCTGAATCTGTCCAACCTGATCATGGGTCAATATTTATTTATGGAATTTCCCAGCAAGTTATGCACGATTTAAGTACCCAACAGTTTAAATTTTCTGCCTATCGCCCATAGAAGCAAGGGGCATTGGAAATATTTCATAAAACTTTGAAGAATGTAATTAGGTCATATTGCTTTGATACAGGAAACGATCGGGAAGATGGTGTTTATTGCTGTTGCTTGCTTTTGGGGAATCAGTTAAAAAAATAATTAGGTTTTAGTCCCTTTCAGCTAGTTTTTGGACATACTGTCCGTGGAGATTTGACGTAATTATAAGAGAAACTTCGTTCAAATTGTTACTCTAAGATAATTCTTCTTGACTATGTCTCTACTTCCAGATATACATTGTTAAACACTGATGAAGCAGCAATAAAACTAGTCTTCACTGTGCTCAATAAAAATGAAATTAAGGTATGACAGAAATAAAATGGAAATGAGTGTATATATATATATATATATATATATATATAGATATAGATATAGATATAGCCCAGTTAATTATATCATTCAGTTAACTTAGTAGGAGGGGTGAAACGATACGCATGTGCCTCGTATCGATACGATTCACGATACACAGCCTGCGATACGATACATATCGATACGCATATGAATTTGATGGGGTTTTTTTCATCTTTGGAGGGTAAGTGGCGCCCTTTCATGGGTGTTGACATTCCTGGTTGCATTTCCAATATGCAGATTACAGATAGACATATAGTTATCATATATTTATAGGCTATTCTCATTGATGACAAGATAACAAAAATACTTTCAAACAGACTAACTACCTGTTGGTTGACAATGAGTTTTATTTAACGTTTTTTCATTCGCTGGTGAAATATCTCTGCATAAAAAATAAATTCCAAATTTGTTCCCATGTACAATTTAAGGATAGATACTGACAGGATTTTATCCTCAGGAAGGCCTCTCCCTTGGTCAAAGAAATAAAGGGGGAATGGAAGAAAAGGAGGGAGAGGAAGAAATGACCATAGCTGAATATTTACCTAACATTAAGGTATCTGTCTTTCTTTCTTCCAGCTCCACTTTCTTAGAGCTCTACTGAAATCAACATCTTTAAAAGATGTCACCTCTAGCATTAATCTGTTAATTTTTTTCTGATCATACTGTGTCCCTTATCTGTGCATGAATATTGTTCTGTGCTCCCTTCTGAAGGGGTAATATACACAGCTGGCTTTAGCTTGAATATGTTGGGAGACTGATCTTTATGATTGTTATGTACAATTTTCCAGTGCTCACTGATATTATCATTTGGATACATCTGGTCCAAAATAAGATTTTTAACTAACATAAACTTTGTTGACTCAGTGGTTTACTGACTACTATGCCAGATTTCCTACCTGTTCCATAATACTATATTCGAGTTTTTTGTTCATCATTGTCATAGACTGCTTATACAGACAGGGGTATTCAAATAAATATCTTTACTTCGTCATTTCATTTTTTAGATCCTTTTGAATTCAATTTATCTTAATCCTAATATGGAAATATAGTTTTGTAGCATATGATCAGCTGGGCAAAATTGAATAAAAAAAAATAAGAAAATTGCATTATACTTTATACTGTATTTTAATTAGGCTCAATATTCTGCCCTTTCTATATTTAATTTCGAACTACCGCTGAAAGGGAGACTGACCGTCATGCAGTCTATTTTTGTCCATCGAACATGTACATCTGACTTGTATTTAACACCATTTCCAAGCTCAAAATCACTCACTAGTATCTCCATTAACACTTTCTCAGCGTCAGGGAGAGGCCTTATTCTTCATAACTTTAAAAATTGTTGTCATCATCGCTACCATCAACCAGTATTTGCCGAACGAAATCATACTAAACACACCAGGAATCAGACATTTTGGGTTTTCTAGGCAGCCAGTATTTTAAACACGCATTTGTTAAACTTCCTTCATGAAAGGTTCAAACTACGCCATCATAATGCTCATACCTGGGCACCATGTGCCAATCAAATTTAGTTTAACAACCATTCATGACATGCTTGAAAAACCCAGATGTGTAAAGTTGCCTTCCCTAACAACAGATGTCGCGAAAAGAATGGTTAAATAAAAATTGTATACTTCGCCAAGCACATTTTCATATGATGGGCTTTAAACAAATTTGCGGGAGTTCTCGCTCATAACTGTTCTGCAGGTGTGCGAATTCGTACAAACGTCGCACAACTGAAATCGTACACCCTTACAGCGTCTCTTTACATATCAATTAATTACTTTTTCGCAAAGTTTCTCCATGGCTTTGCTAATACTTCCTGTCTGTCATGCAGTGAGCAAGCTAGATTAATTTCTGACTGGTGGTTACTGTTTAACCTTGACAGGAACAAGCAATAACCAATGAGAATTCAATGTAACATTTAACAGTGCGACATACACACCGGTAGTGTAGCTTTCAAATCGACCGAAGTAGCTCAACATAGTAACTTCGCGTAGTAGTGGAGTGTAGCTTTCAAATCGACCGAAGTAGCTCAACATAGTAACTTCGCGTAGTAGTGGTTATTAAATCATGAGTTAAGAACTTTATTATACATGTGGAACACATTTGGAATGTATAGTAGTATATGCAGAACATGCTCCTGGTTTAAGATAATTAGCATGGAACTTTGTGTTAATTTATAGACGGCGAGCGAGTATTCTCAAGTGGGTTTTTTTTTTTACTAATGAAAATGAGTGCCAGTTACTGTAGATGCTGTTTTGGAGGAATTCCAGTTTAAAAGAATAATAAGACAAACAAATAATACTGCACCAAGAGTCACACAACCAATGTACACAACTAGATTTTAACAGGGACTATGGAAATCAGGGACAGACACGCGGATATGACCTGAATTCACCAAAAGTAAACCATGACATCATGGAAACTCGCTAACATTTCACTCCGTGACGTTTGCTCCTAGCAACTGGCTAATTATTTCGGGCTGAGGAATATTTCCACAGGGCCGAGTTCCCATAATCAACCAGGTAATCACAAAAGTCAAAGAATTCCTTAAAACGGAGCGCTATAACCAAATGCGCTTACTCCAAATTTATTGCAATGTTTTTTATTTATCTTGATGTAGTTATTTATCTAAGTTACCACATATTGCTACATTCTAAGTTTATGAGTAGAAAAATAGCAAAATGCTATAAACATTCATAAACCTACAAAATTCCAAAACTCAGTTTTATCGTGTCTCGATATATATCCATTTTTCTTAATTGTTTACGTATTTAAGGGATGAGAGAAATAGTGCAATGTTAATTATTTCCTTTACCATACTTTCTAGATAAATACCGGCTTCTAGACATATTATTATTTGATAATCTGACAATTTGATTTTTCGATATAAGTTTTAGGCAGTTGCTTCCACATATGCGTATTTAAAAAAGACCCAAAAGTGAGTCATTGCAAATCGTTTTTAAGTTTACTTCTCGAGAATAATAAAGTATTATTTCGTGAATTATTTATGTTTATCTTGATGAATAATATATGATATTTTGATGAAGTAAATAAAATTTGTTTACTGTTTATGTGTCTTGTTGATATATTTAATTATGTTCCTATGAACTAAATAGATAAGTTACAACCCCTGTAACGTTCATTAAAGTTGACTATTTGATGCTAGGTGTTTCAAACATAATTTGCCCGAGAACAAGAAACAAATTCGGTTAACTGGAGAAAAGTTTACTCTACACAAGCAAGGTTTTCCGCAGGTCATTATGTAAACCAGTACTCACTCGCTTCGTTTTCTTATACGCTGAAAACATATTCACATGTTTCTCATAAAAGCTGTAAATGGAAATTAGTTCGGAGCGGCATTTGGTCTTTTGTATACCAATGAGTAAAACCAGTAGCAACACGTTTCGTAATTCGTTCACGACATTGTGTTGTAGGTGTGTCACAATTACACAAATCATACTCCATTCATAAAATAGAACCAGCTGTTACGTAGTCATTGAACTAAATGAACCAAATACTTGTGGTGAATCGCATTGCATTCCAGGGTTTTGCAAGTTCAAAAATCACCAACTTTGCTTAATTGTCAAACAGAACAGAACAGAACAAACGATCGCTCGATATATTTAACGTGTAGTGCGGCGTGGACAAGATACAGCTTGTTGTTATTCATGCAAGACAAGTGAACGCTAACGAAATGCAGAAAACAGAAAATAGTACTATTTCCTCCCTTTCATCTGTCACGTGCTTCGCTTTGTACCCAGAGTTTATTAGCAGACGATCTTCATATGGTGGAGGGACCTACAGATGGTGCCCAGACAAGGGGCTGAATATTAAAAATTTGCCAGTGTCTTTAAATAACTTCAAAGACAAAAATGCTGCACGTCTTTGGCTCGCTTTGTGTTTTTCTTTTATTCCAGACAATTTATGTAACACGTGTTCTTTAAAAGCCTGAGGGACAATTTACTTAGAATGCCGAAGGGGCCAAATCTAGATTTAAAGGGATCCATATAAATATATATAAATATATCGTCAATAATTTCTTTATTTGTTATACCTATATTTTCGGAACCGTTTAGAAAAGATAGGGCTACTCTTGGCGATGGCGTAGCTATTTATGTAAAAGCAAAAATCATCCGGCAGTTCAAAGGTCCTACTTAGACCTTCCTGGCCTTGAATGCGTTTGGATAGAAATAGATATTAAAGGGAAGAAATTGTTAATCGCAGGAATATACAGACCACCCATTGCCATGTATCTATTTGAGAGAGTCTCGAATTAAGGATAGAGAGCCAATCCACTAACCCTGACAATATAATTTTAATGGGAGATTTTAGCGAAACCTGCTTTCTTCCAAAATAGCAAAATCTCGTAATTGTGCCAGTAAAGTAATCTTCTCCAGCTAATAACCAACCCAACAAATTTTACAGAGCATTCAGAAACCATCATTGATTTTATTTTGGCATCAAACCCTGACTTGGTATACTCTGCCGACATCTTGGATACGTTTCATGCTGAAGTCGTTCGTTACCACAGTCCTATACATGTTACCTTTAAATTCACCATCCAAAACTTACCGTCTTTTGAAAGGGAAATCTGGTTATATGACCAAGGGAAAGCATAAACAGCTTCAATTATTTAACATTTACCATGGACGGCATATCTCAAGACTTGATTCGACCGTTATTTACAGACTTATTTCATTCGATCTTCAAACTATGTTCGAAACCCAATGTGTAGAACGAACGTGTTCTACAATTCATTTCTACCTTCTACGATTCGAATGTGGTACTTGTTACCAGTTGAAGTGAGAAACAACCCTTCAATACATAATTTTAAATCCTACTTGAACTGCAACATAGAAACCAGTCCACGTTACTAATATGCTGGTGATAGAATGTCTCAGATCATGCATGCTAGGCTAAGAACAAATTGTAGTAACTTAAATTACTATTTATATGCGAATCATGTATCTAATAATAAGTATTGCTCCTGCGGTGAAATGCAAAACACTTCCTGTTAGATTGTTCCAAACATTCAAATCTTAGACATCAAATCCTATTCACACTCCCGTTTGCACTTACGATAGAAACATTTGGCAGCCCCATGTTAACTGTAGATAACAGCATACAACTACATTTAGCCATGCAAAATTATATTAGGATGACTAAGAGATTTAATTAATAGATGAACTCACAACCATTTAAATCCCAATTAATTAGTTCTTATTCATTGTTTTGCTCTGCATGTAAGCGTATGCATATTTTCTGTAAATC
This sequence comes from Megalonaias nervosa, assembly GCA_016617855.1. Taxonomy (NCBI): domain Eukaryota; kingdom Metazoa; phylum Mollusca; class Bivalvia; order Unionida; family Unionidae; genus Megalonaias; species Megalonaias nervosa. The sequence goes on along the minus strand of JAECUM010023729.1, from coordinate 43,562 downwards.
TATTGGTACCGGCATCGAGATCACTGATGTGATATTTTCTTTCTTGTTACTGATGGGGAGACAGTGCTAATAAGCTTATGCTTTCTACTGAATCCCCCCAAATCATGTTTGTAATAGCGTTGGCAAAGTTTCTCAAATAAATAAGGTATAATCTAAACTAACATTTTCTTGTACTTGTTCTATGCAGTTATTTCCTTCAACATTTTCATCAGAAGTAATGTTATTGACAAAATTTGTATTCTTTCAAAGACTTATTGTGTGTGCCGTAAATGAAGCATTGTAAACACCGCAATGTGTTTGATAAAATCATCCGTCGAGAGAAGAAAGTTAAAAGTAATCCAATCATCCATTGTATAGAAGATTTCGCGTTGAAATAAAAACACGTCATTTACAACAAAAAAAAATAGTAAAAGGATGCACGTATTTGCTATTTCCTTTTCCAACATATCGATTTCGCCAGAAGTGTGAGATCTTGATTCAGACAAAATCACATACATACCGCACTGAACTATAAGTCTTCATCGATCTGAAAATGATACGTATTAATTTTGATCCAGAATATATAGTCTGAATCTGTTTCAATTGCAGTTACGTGAGACGATGTCTTTTTTAAAAAAACAAAAAAACAAAATCTCATATATCCCAATTTTACAACATATTTCTGCTTTCAGAATTGGGGGTAAATAAGACAGAATTTGAATATTTTTCGTCTATTGTCGCTTATACGTCGAGTCAAACTGCAAGCAACAAAGATTCTGATCTACCGTAGTATAATGCGCCTGTAGATCAGGGTCTATGTTATTTGTTCTACTGATTTCTCCTAACAAACTGCAGATTCAGGACTGCCGGGGCATTGCAATATGCGACTGCAGATCTGGGTATGTGCAGTTTGTAAATGATCTCGACTTATCAGCGAATATAGACGACACTGTATCACGATTGCCATTCATTTTCATTGACGTAGAATATACATAATTTTGGATATGGTTACAGAAGTCAGGATATCAACGTTTGCTTTTAAATCCAACCAAGCTGGCTGACCCACATATCCGCTAGATCCTATGCATTAATTGTGTTGACAGTGGCTGTGTCACTCTGTTACGGTCAGGGGATTATTCGCACATTTCTCGTTGGTGTGATACCGTCTGAGATTCCATTAGGGTTGGTTTCGGTAGTCGCATCATCGAGTTTGTTCAAAGTAGGTGTACGATTGGTTTAAGCTGTGGCGTTTTATGTTAATTAATGTAACAGGCATGCATACTGAGTACATACAAAGAGTGATCCTGGTCCTGATACAATGCTAAAAAGTAGTTTGGCGATATACGGAAATTTTCTATTGACAGGTGTCTAGTTCTGTATCATTATCACTGTGATCCATATTTCTAATATTCAGACTGACTGACTGACCGGCTTGCAGGGTCAGTTAGTTCAGCTGTGGTACACTTGTCTTCAGAGATCGATCACTAACAAATAAATCAATATCAAATCAAAAAGGGCGAACTTAAATAAGGAAATGGACCGATAAGTGGGGTTTCAATCTATCTCCTGCGTTGGTTCGAGTCTAAGATTCGGCGAATGTAGATATGTGAGAAAGCTTGCCAGTAGCTTCTCGTGGGTAGGTGGTTCTTTCCGCGGATTTCCCGGTTTCTTCCTCCACCATTCATACTGGCCTCCATGTATAGCCTATCGTGTGCTGAAAAATGGCGTTAAGCCCCACAACAACAACAACAACAATCTATCTCCCCCAAAATAACAAAGCAATAGGAATCATTTTTGGCACAAGCGCCCGAAATCACCCACTACCATCCAAACTAAGTAATAAAATGAGGCGCCGTAGCGGACAAAAGCTGGTCCAATCAGAACGCTGCCGTTGAAATTTTAATGTCATATGTCCAGAATTCCAATTTCACGTGTTGTATCAAAAATGCTTGTCCGTAAAGTTCCATTTTCTAGGTCGAGATTTTAGATTGTGTCGTTTGAATTACACGGCGGAGGTTGAAATTTGAATGCCGCACGTCGAGAAGTCTTAATTTACGTATTGGTTAAAAGAGTTTATGTTGAAAGTTTCATTTCATATGTTGAATATTTTGATTTCATCTGTTGAATTACACAGCGCTGATTGAAAATTCGATGTTTAATGTCGAGTTTTTAGATTGTATCTTCTGAATTACACGGCGGTTGTTGAAATTTTAATGTCATATGTCGAGAGTTTCAATTTAACGTGTTGAATCACATTGATTGTGCTGAAAGTTCCATTTCGTATGTTGAGCTTTTAGATTGTATCTGTTGAATTACATAGCGGTGATTGGACATTTAATTGTGCTTGTCAGAATTGTTATTTTTATATAATGAAATGATGTGTTGGTGTTAAAAGTAACATTACACAATGTCCACTTTAATAATTCAAAATAATATCGAGTATTAAGAAATGTCATTATGTCAAGAGTTTCAATTTAACGTGTTGAATCACATTGATTGTGCTGAAAGTTCCATTTCGTAAAGTGGTTGGACATTGTCTTGAGCTTGCAAGAATTGTTATTTTTATATGGTGAAATGATGTGTTGGTGTTAAAAGTATCATTACACAATGTTCACTTGAACAATTCAAAATAATAACGAATATTAAGATAATTCATTCGTGTATTCAATTACGAGGCTCCGTTACATTTCATGCATTTACAGCTTGAAAGTTACCATTCACAAGTCGAGAATTGCAATGAATTTCTTCGCTAGAGGTCGCTCTCGTGAGCGGACCGCGTTATTTTTAAACAAGGAGGCTGCTTCTCGTTGCTGTGAAATTCAACAGATGAAATCTAAATACTCGCCACATGAAATGGAACTTTCATCACAAACAGTTGCATACAACGTGTGAATCAGGGATTCTCAACATATGATATTGAAATTTCAACCACCGCTGTTTAATTCAAAATATACACTGTAAAACGTCGACATAGGAAATAGAACTGTAAACCTCCACTGTATAATTCAACATATAAAATCTAAAATCTCGATCTAGAAAATGGAACTTAAAGGACATGCAGTTTGATTCAACACGTGACATTGGATTTCTCGACATTCGACGTCGAAATTTCAACTGTAACTTTCTCATTGGACCAGCTTTTTTCCGCTACGGCGCTTCATACCTTTGAGTTTTTTAAACTTTGGAAAGTATGAGCTTCACATTTCGATAATAATTTAGGTATTTAAGGTTTATGCTTTATTTGAACTGAACAGTTATAACTCGATGGATTGAAAATCTGACGCCTTAGAACTCGACATGATGGATGATAAAAATACAGTAGATCGGTGATCTTGTTCGAGCTTATGAATAATTAACAATATCAAAGTACTACCTTTGGGGCTGATGAGAGTAATTTTATGACCATGATGCATTTTAAAATGTAGACAATGTTCATTTATGACCATGATGCACTTTAAAATGTAGACAATGTTCATTTATGACCATGATGCACTTTAAAATGTAGACAATGTTCATTTATGACCATGATGCATTTTAAAATGTAGACAATGTTCATTTATGACCATGATGCATTTTAAAATGTAGACAATGTTCATTTTCAAAGCAAATATATAATTTTTACATTCTTACATCCTGTTTGCGATTCGTTTTCCTCGAAAGGAGCATAAGCTCAATTTATCACTGTGCGTTGTTATTTACTTATTATTAATGTTCACAATAATTTGAACTTAAGCAGCTATTAATTAATTAATATGAATTTAGACAAGGGAATGTGCAAACATGAACTGTATGTTAGTCTCATTTACAAACAAACGAACGTACAAGAGACTTAGAAACAAGAATGAAGGATGGAAGGAGGGAGGGAAGGAAAGAAGGGAAGAACGGAATTTTAAAGAAAATATGCAAATAGGAAAACTACAAAAAAAGCTGTTCGCCCTCTGTGTACTCAATAAACATTCTTCTGTGCTGACTGGCTACCAATCTCCCTTAACAGAAACACTTGAGACAAAAACAAAACAAAAAAAAAACATATTTTGTTTAATCCTTGCAAATAAATGTTTGGGTTTTTTCCTTCATTTAATCTGCCACACCTCATGTTTATTTCATCCTTGTGTTTCTTACGCACTCACTGTTATGAGCAGAGCATCCTAATTAAAGAGATTAGGCAGGTTTCTGTGAAATACTTAAAAAGCCGTCTTGGTTAAATAAACATTCGTTAAAATGAAAGCTTGTTAATACGAGATGAATTGAAGATCCACGTTTGTTTTTATATTTTAATTTATACCTTTTAAAATTGAAGACCCATGTTTTGTTTTACACTTTTAATTATACCTTTTAAAATTGAAGACCCATGTTTGGTTTTACACTTTTAATTATACCTTTTACATGGAATAAGAGTATTTATGTGCAAAATACAAGTCGAAGACTTTTATGGGTTTCGTTATTTCTTATTACCAATTTCTCAATAGTCTGCCAATTAGTTAGTACAAGTGTACCCTCTTTAGTGAAACCTTGCAGGTTCCCGTGGAATTTAATTTTATTTACAGAACCTTTCATATACACACCACGTGATTTGCTTTACATATATGTCAATAATATTGATACAGCGAGGTACCTTGAAGCGATCCTTCATTCAACTGTTTTTAATCTTCATGTAGTTATCACGTTTAGGACATTATTTTGCAGTACTGACCGTTTCATAAACTCAAGTTGTAATTTCATTATTGGAGGTATTTTCTTGAAAACATTACATCCAATCATGGAGATCTATTGTTATTTGAATGCTCCGTCAAAGTCGTGGTGCTTATACTTGTAAAGACCGGGTCATTCACTGCATCAATCGCCCTTGTATGGGAGACAACAAACAATGGCTCTTGATATCAGGACAATTCGCATCTATCTATCTATCTATCTATCTATCTATCTATCTAGCAAGACATATCGATTGCTTTGACATCGCTGTTCGTGTCCGTCTGTACATTCGCCTTCCCATATTTCTGTCCGGACCACATATTAAAAATATTAGATCTAACCTCAGTCTAAAATGTTATTTTACTACATAGCTAAATAAAACGAGGCTCCGAGAAGAAAAAAAAAAAAACGATTTCGTTTATTCATTTTTCTCTTCTGATTTATCCATCGACCCATTTATCTGTCCATTGATTTGAACACTATTGCTACCAGAAGAGTTATAAGGCCAAGAAATGAAATGTTTGTTTCCTATTGCACTAGTTCTAAAATAAGGCAGGTCGTTTCTTTAAACATATATTTAGCGTGATTTTTGTGATTCTTTCTTACGGGGGTGGGGGATGTGCTAGAGTTGACAATGACAAATGGGGCGGGCGGCCGATCGCAAACACATATTTTTTCCTTGGACTAATAGGTACCACGTTGTGGTTGTTGCGCGTTTGATACTCTGCATTATACGCAAGGGAATTAATTGCAAAAATGAGTTCCAATATTAATCTCATGGACAATTAACATGGCTTGAGATGCTAAATGCCAGGGTTAGTACAATATGGAATATTACTTCGATGGCTATGGAGGGACTATATCAGCAATGAAAAGGGTTAGATTAGATTTGCCTGGGGAATATGAATGTGTACCACGACCTTGAAAAAGAGTTTGAGATAATATTGATACTATTTGATTAATTATTGTACATTTCATTTCAAACAGTAATTGTCCAAGTAATAAAGAAGAATCGTTTATTTTGCTTAAACCAGTTGATCGTTGTGCACACATATGCTAAGAGAATGCGGAAAGTACTGGACGACGAAGCTGCATATATAAAAGTCATGTACTGATAGACTGAAAATTATATAACCAGTTACAGTCATAATACGTTTCTACAGGACTGTGACAAAATACCACAAAGCAAAGCAACCCCCCCCCCAAGAAAAACAACCCCCCAACCCCCCAAACTCTCTAAAACAAACAAACGAAAGACATCTACAAGTCATAAAATATATTGATGCCAAGTCCAATAATGTGAAAACATTTAGTGGATATGTCACTTAAAGTTCACTCAAAAAAGGAGTAAACGCATATTTCTTAATAAAACGGTCTTATGAACATGCCTACTCATGTCTTTGATGACACTATACTCATGTCTTTGATTACACTATACTCATGTCTTTGATGACAATCTACTCATGTCTTTGATGACAACCTATGCATGTCTTTGATGACGATCTACTAATGTCTTTGATGAAACCTACTCATGTCGTTCATGACAAACTACTCATGTCTTTGATGACAACCTACTCATGTCGTTGATGACAATCTACTAATGTCTTTGATGACAAACAACTCATGTCTTTGATGGCAACCTACTCGTGTTTTTGATGACAAACAACTCATGTCTTTGATGGCAACCTACTCATGTATTTGATGACAAACAACTCATGTCTTTGATGGCAACCTACTCATATATTTGATGACAAACAATTCGTGTCTTTGATGACAAACAACTCATGTCTTTGATGACAACCTACTCGCGTTTTTGATGACAAACAACTCATGTCTAATTAGTATATAATACTAATGCAGTGCTATAAAGAGCATATCGTTTCTAATAGAAATGTGGTTTGTGGTTTAGCCCATCTATCACATTAGATATGAAGTCGATGGTGGAGACAGTCTTCAAATTAATGACATATGTGTCAATATGAAGTCATATTAAGAATATATATGTTGATATGAAGTCATATTAAGACCATATATGTTGATATGAAGTCAAACTAAGACCATATGTGTTGATATGAAGTCAAATTAAGACCATCTGCATTGATATGAAGTCAAATTAATTACATATGTGTTGATATGAAGTCAAATTAAGACCATATGTTTTGATATGAAATCAAATTAAGACCATCTGTATTGATATGACGTCAAATTAATTACATGTGTGTTGATATGAAGTCAAATTAATTACATATGTGTTGATATAAAGTCAAATTAAGACCATCTGCATTGATATGAAGTCAAATTAAGACCATCTGTATTGATATGAAGTCAAATAAGACCATCTGCATTGATATGAAGTCAAATTAAGACCATCTGTATTGATATGAAGTCAAATTAAGACCATATGTGTTGATATGAAGTCAAATTAAGACCATAACAGTATTAAGGTATGCTTTAGATTCACAACCCCCTTAGAGATATGCATATGCAGGATATCTTGTTGAAGAAGTTGACATAGATTGTCACACCTAAATAAAAGTATCCATGATTAATGATGTAACCACACCCAGATAATGTCTTTAATCCGCAGATTCCTCATGTACTTGAAACCGTGCACTTGCATGGTCATTTTACCTCATGCTGGCTTTCCGATTATCGGAATTATATACCCATTTCACTCGCTGCTATGACAAATATTGTTATAAAAATAGTGGTTACAAATCTGACTACAAATAACAATTATATATCTCTTCGGATATAAAAAAAATTTAAAAAGTAGCGTTCCAGCACTTTTGCCTTTATCTAACTGTTTAACAGCCTGGGACGTCCTTAGCAATTGGCAGAATTAGCTCGTCAACTGTTTAACAGCCTGGGACTTCCTTAGAAATTGGTAGAGTTAGCTCGTCAAACATTACTTGCTTCTCATTTTCAAAATTAGTATCCAAAAAATCTCAATATCCCCATCAAGGGTGAAAAGGGTCATTAAAATACTTAGAGATTTAACTGGTTGAACCTCATATCTGGAAACGTATATAAATTTTGCAATAATCTGCATTAGTCCTCGGCGTTATTATGCCTTGCATAAATTAACCAGTCCGATTGTTTGCTTATCTTATTTGTTAGTCCCTTCTAGCATTCACTGAAGAGTTGGCTATTGATCCGAATGTCTTATTCTCTGTACTGAATCAAATTGTCTAGAAATCGTCTACTACTGCGTGTGCATTCACCACTATATCATGGAGAATAGGTTTTTGACTTTACGTTGGTGTACTTTTATATATATATATATATATATATATATATATATATATATATATATATATATATATATATATATATTGGAATGAGATAAATAAAAATATAACCTTAATAACAGTACTAAATTTCACCATCATCATCCTCAACCATACGGACCAATAAAAGGTAATCACCCCTTTAAATAGGTAAATGTAATCTCAAATACTAACGCAGTGACTATATTTGAGGGTGAGGTGGGAGATCAAATGCTAACGCATTTACCTGGTTGGGGGTAGGGGTGGGCGAAGTGGAGCTCCAATGCTAACGCGTTGATTAGGGTTGGGGGTGAGGTGGAGCTCAGATGCTAACGCAGCGACTAATCTTGGGATGAGGTGGCAGCTCAAATCTGTATCAATAGGAGTCAGATTTATGCCCAGATATGACTTAGATACTAAATACTCTTTCTCACTATAAATTAATAGTTTATTTAAAATTGTACATATCTTCCACAAACGTCCAGATTTTCATGTAAGTTAATACATGTATATCGTTCGAAAACAGTGCAAGCAAAACAAAGAAATGAAAGACGATGGGAAATAAGGTCATGGAAAGTTATTTTTGACCGCAAACCAGCGCAAGATATTAAACAAACATATACATTTTTGATTCCTATTTTGTTCGAATTTTTCAATAATGGGGCAAGATAACTCATAACTCTTGGAACTATTTTCCCCGAGGTGAGTACTAATGCCATGTAGAAGTCTTATCTGTGTCAAACTATCCCGGTCTCTGTATTAACTGGTAAGCCAGATATCGCAGTCGCCTACATCTTACAAAGCCCCAGAAATAAATAAGTTGTTATCTTTACAAATACCCAATACAAAAACAAAGCTATAACAAGCAGTTAACCCCAGGTGATCATTAAAAATGCTGGACAAATCAACATGCAATTTACAACAGCTTGAAAAGATTTTATATTCCTTGAAACGCCAATAATGAGTCTAATTATTATAAGATTTATACCTGTATGCAAGATCACGTAGTAATTGATTCTAATATCTTGCATGATTGTCCGCGTTTCCTAGTGACGTCACTGAAGGTCATGAAATCGGTAGGTCACGCTTTTAGAATGCGTATGTACCAAATATGAACGAATTCACGCTATTTAGGCTACAGGTCAATGATACAAGTATAAGTAGGTGAACATAGATATATGCTCACTTCAAGGTTATAAAAGAATCGCGTACGATCCTTAAGTATAGCATTTTTTTTATTAATGTCAACGTGTGAATTCTACGAAGAATGTTGTAGATCAGACTGTAACTGAAGTCAATCTATGAATTTTATGTGGAAGTTTGTATATCATGCCATAACTGAACTCAACTGCGAATTTGATGACGCATTTTGAACATCAGACCGTAAATAAAGTTAATGTGCAACTTTTATGAAGAATTTTATAGGTCAGACGATAACTGATGTTATTGTTAGAATTTGAGGAAGCCGTTTGTAGATCAGACCATAACTGAAATCAATCTGTGGACCGCTCCGGTGGTCTAGTGGTTAGAGCGTCCGCCTCGGATGCGGGAGGTTGCGTGTTCTAAGCCCGGTCGAGTCATACCACAGACTTATTTTTAAAAAATGGTCCTAACAGCTGCCTCGCTAGGAGCTCAACATTAAGAGGTTAGTTTCAGGACTGGTCGGTCTGGTATCAGGATAATGTGACTGAGTGGGACATGATGCTACATGATGCTAGACATCACCCTAAACTGCCACACTGCATACATCTTAGTGATATGACTGAAAATTGTTAGTGTTACGTTACAAATCAAAATCCAAGTCAATCTGTGCATTTTATGAAGAATGTTATAGATCAGTCCAAAACTGAAGTCAGTGTGTGAATTTGAAGAGGAATAGTGTAGATCAGTCCAAAACTGAAGTCAGTGTGTGAATTTGATGTGGAATGGTGTAGAGTATTACATAGCTGAAGTCAATGTGTGAATTTGATGTGGAATGGTGTAGAGTATTACATAGCTGAAGTCAATGTGTGAATTTGATGTGGAATGGTGTAGAGTATTACATAGCTGAAGTCAATGTGTGAATTTGATGTGGAATGGTGTAGATCAGTCTAAAACTGAAGTCAATGTGTGAATTTGATGAGGAATGGCGTAAAGCATTGCGTAGCTGAAGTCAATGTGTGAATTGAATGAGTAATGGTGTAGATCAGTCCAAAACTGAAGTCAGTGTGTGAATTTGTTAAGAAATGGTGTAGATCAGTCCAAAACTGAAGTCAGTGTGTGAATTTGATGAGGAATGGCGTAGAGCATTCCATAGCTGAAGTCAATGTGTGAATTTAATGAGTAATGGTGTAGATAGTCCAAAACTGAAGTCAGAGTGTGAATTTGATGAGGAATGTTGTAGATCAGTCCAAGACTGAAGTCAATGTGTTAATTTGTTGAGGAATGGCGTAGAGCATTCCATAGCTGAAGTCACTGTGTGAATTTGATGCGAAATGCTGTAGAGCATTCCAAAACTGACGTCAGTGTGTGAATTTGATGATGAAAGGTGTAGATCAGTTCAAAACTGAAGACAGAGGGTGAAGTTGAAGAGGATTGGTGTAGATCAGTCCAAAACTGACGTCTGTGTGTGGATTTGATGAGGAATGGTGTAGATCAGTCCAAAACTGACGTCTGTGTGTGGATTTGATGAGGAATGGTGTAGATCGGTCCAAAACGGAAGTCTGTGTGAAAATATGTGATCAGGAATGGTGTAGACCATTCCATAGCTGTAGTCACTGTGTGAATGTCATGCGAAATGATGTAGAGCATTCCAAAACTGAAGTCATTGTGTGAATTTGATGATGAATGGTGTAGATCATTCCAAAACTGACGTCAGAGGGTGAATTTGATGAGGAATGGTATAGATCAGTCCCAAACTGAATTCTGTATGTGAATTGGATGAGGAATGGTGTATATCAGTCCATAACTGTAGTCTGTGTGTGTGAATTTGATGAGGAATGGTGTAGATCAGTCCAAAACGGAAGTTAGTGTGTGAATTTGATCAGGAATGGCGTAGAGCATACCATACCTGAAGTTAATGTGTGAATTTAATGAGAAATGAAGAAGAGCATTCCAAAACTGAAGTCTGTGTGTGAATTTGATCAGGAATGGCGTGGTTCAGTCCAAAACTGAAGTCAGTGTGTGCATTTGTTGGGGGAATTGTGTAGAGCATTACATAGCTGACGTCAATGTGTGACTTTAATGAGTAATGGTGTAGATCAGTCCAAAACTGAAGTCAGTGTGTGAATTTGATGAGGAATGGTGTAGATCAGTCCAAAACTTAAGTCAGTGTGTGAATTTGTTGAGGAATGGCGTAGAACATTCCATAGCTGAAGGCAATGTGTGAATTTGATGAGGAATGGCGTAGAGCATTCCAAAACTGAAGTCTGTGTGTGAATTTTGATGTGGAATGGTATTGATCAGTTCAAAACTGAAGCCAGTGTGTGAATTTGATGAGGAATGGTGTATATCAGTCCAAAACGGAAGTCAGCGTGTGCATGCGATGCGAAATGATGTAGAGTATTCCAAAACTGAAGTCAGTGTGTGACTTTAATGAGGAATGGTGTTGATCAGTCCAAAACTGAAGTCAGTGTCTGAATTTGATGAGGAATGGTGTAGATCAGTCCAAAACGGAAGTCAGAGGGTGAATTTGATGAGGAATGGTGTAGATCAGTCCAAAACTGACGTCTGTGTGTGAATGTGATGATGAATGGTGTAGATCAGTCCAAAACTGAAGTCTGTGTGTGAATTTCATGAGGAATGGTGTAGATCAGTCCATAACTAAAGTCAGAGTGTGAATTTGATGAGGAATGGCGTAGATCAGTCCAAAACTGAAGTCAGTGTGTGCATTTGATGAGGAATGGCTAGAGCATACCATACCTGAAGTCAGTGTGTGAATTTAATGAGTAATGGTGTATTTCAGTTCAAAACTGAAGTCAGTGTGAAATTGTTGAGGAATGGTGTAGATCTGTCTAAGATGAAGTCAGTGTGTGAATTTGATGAAGAATGGTGCAGATCAGTCCAAAACTAAAGTCAGTGTGTGAATTTGATGAGGAATGGCGTAGATCAGTCCAAAATTGAAGTCAGCGTTTAAATTTGTTGCGGAATGGCGTAGAGCATTACATAGCTGAAGTCAATATGTGAATTTAATGCGTAATCGTGTAGGTCAGTCCAAAACTGAAGTCAGTGCTTGAATTTATTGAGGAATGGTGTAGACCATTCCAAAACTGAAGTCAGTCTGTGAATTTGATACGGAATGGCGTTGAGCATTCCATAGCTGAAATCAATGTGTGTATTTGATACGAAATGATGTAGAGCATTCCAAAACTGAAGTCAGTGTGTGAATTTGATGATGAATGGTGTAGATCAGACCAAAACTGACGTCAGAGGGTGAATTTGATGAGAAATGGTTTAGATCAGTCCAAAACTGAAGTCTGTATGTGCATTTGATGAGGAATGGTGTAGATCAGTCCAAAACTGAAGTCAGTGTGTGAATCCGATGTGGATTCATGTAGATCAGTCCAAAACAGAAGTCTGTCTGTGAATGTGATGCGGAATGGTGTAGATCAGTCCAAAACTGAAGTCAGTGTGTGAATTTGATGAGGAATGGTGTAGATCAGTCCAAAACTAAAGTCAGTGTGTGAATTTGATCAGGAATGGCGTAGAGCATACCATACCTGAAGTTAATGTGTGAATTTAATGAGAAATGACGTAGATCAGTCCAAAACTGAAGTCTGAGTGTGAATTTGATGAGGAATGGTATAGATCAGACCAAAACAGACGTCAGTGTGTGAAATTGATGAGGAATGGTGTAGATCAGTCCAACATGAAGTCAGTGTGTAAATTTCATGAGGAATGGCGTAGATCAGTCCAAAACTGACGTCAGTGTGTGAATTTGTTGAGGAATGGCGTAGAGCATTGCGTAGCTGAAGTCAATGTGTGAATTGAATGAGTAATGGTGTAGATCAGTCCAAAACTGAAGTCAGTTTGTGAATTTGATGAAGAATGGTGTAGATCAGTCCAAAACTGACGTCAGTGTGTGAATTTGATGAGGAATGTCGTAGAGCATACCATGCCTGAAGTCAATGTGTGAATATAATGAAAAATGACATAGAGCATTCCAAAACTGAAGTCTGAGTGTGAATTTAATGAGGAATGGTGTTAATCAGTCCAAAACTGAAGTCAGAGTGTGAATGTGATGAGAAATGATGTAGATCAGTCCAAAACTGAAGTCAGTCTGTGAATTTGATGAGGAATGATGTAGTGCATATAACTGAAGCCAATGCGTGAATTTGATGAGAATTGGTGTATAGCATTCCATAGCTGACGTTTATTTGTGAATTTGATGAGAAATGATGTAGAACATTCCATAACTGAAGCCAATGTGTGAATTTGATGAGGAATGGTGTAGAGCATTCACACACTGTCTTCAGTGTTGGACTGATCTACACCATTCCTCATCAAATTCACATACAGACTTCAGTTTTGGAATGCTCTACGCCATTTCTCTTCAAATTCACACATTGACTTCAGCTATGGAATGCTCCATACCATTCCTCATCAAAGTCAATGAGTGAATTTGATGAGGAATGGTGTAAAACATTCCATAACTGAAATCAATGTGTGAATTTGATGAAACATTATGTAGATCATCCATGCCTGAAGCCAATGTGTGAATTTTATGAAGCATCGGTGAATAACAAAAGCCAAATATGGCAACTTAATCAACAATACAGTTGACCTAACAACATCCATATACATCATAATAAGCCTTTAAGTTTCTTCTTGAAGTCATTGACTCAAATGTCACTGACAAAAAGGTACTGAGGGATGGCTGGTTTAGAGGAAAGATAATGAAAAACAGGTTAACTTATTGTTCTTGGCGTTTCGAAGCGAAATAATAGTCTCCTTGTTAAGGTCCATATATTATAAAACTTTTCTCGATTCCATATCTTACTAGAAACAAACCCGACGAATGAAAACATTTCATTTGTTCATTGTAAATAAGATTTATTCTGGGCATCTCATACATTGACCATGTAACCAACGAAGAAGTCCACAACAGGATCCAACGAGCCATCGGATCTTATGAAGACCTCTTGACCACTGTATAAAACCGCAAACTGAAGTGGTACGGTCATGTCTCAAGATCATCTGGACTAGCAAAAACAATCTTGCAAGGCACAGTGCGAGGGTGCAGAAGAAGAGGCAGACAGAAAAAGAGGTGGGAAGACAACATTAAGGAATGGACAGGCATGGGATTTGAAGAACAAGAAAAGATGGAGAGAATTGGTTGTAAAGTCAACTGTGGTGCCCCAACCACCTCTGGGGTTAAGGTGTTGATGATGATGATGATTTTGATGATGATGATGAAATAAGATATGAAATTTGTTCTTACATTTATTACTGGAAATGTATGTTAAAGCAATATTTATTCGCAACATTAAAGTACATACTTTAGATACTTCCCGATAAGGTCGCTAGCAGATGATATTCTGCCGATTTTACCTGGACGATGGGCAACCTGGAAGTTTCTCCTATATGCGATCACCAAAATTTACCTTTTTTAACAAAGCACACTGGAGAAAAGTCAACTTATAAATCACATATATAGATACTAAGAAAAAGCTTGATTTGCGTTCTGTGTAGGTATGTAATTTTCGTAAAAGTATCTTGAAGTTCAATGAATTTATTTCAACTTCCGAACACCATATAAAGTCAGCGGTAAATCTGCCAGTTGACCACAAATATGGCGGCTGATGACGTTATTCGGGAACAATCTGATAGACATGCCAAGGGACAAGGATGTCTGATTAAGCTTATTTCGAACTCGAAAACAAATATATTGAAGTTGCTCAGTTATTCTATCTGTGTCTGTATCTCTCTATATTGCAATCTCTGCACTTGGCACAAAATATCTATGTTCACTTTATTCCGAATCACAGCCTATTTATCACATTACATTCCCAAAAGAAATGCAGTATTGTTTCGGGGGGAATCTTTACAAACAGTACATTTATCGGTATCAGAGATTTGTATTTTACGCAACAATGAAATCATTGGTAAAATTATGTAAGAAACACGAAATCGAAACCATTGCAATTTTGATGTTCTTGTTATTGTGAAAACTTAAGGATATATGTTAGGCCACAGATCCAAATTCAAATTGAAAGTTTTTGTTCCAATTTCTTTTTAATAGCTGGTTTAACATCCGTTTTCAAAAGTGTTTTGTAAAGGTCTTTACACCCTCTCTTATTGTAAAATACAGTTACCAAATGGAAAGGGATAAATGGTCTGACCTGTGTCGTTACATTTGACTGTAACCATTTTAAAAAAGAGATTTACACATTGAATTAACCTTGAAAAGTAATGAAATTCATGTTGAGATTATTTTTAGCATTAAAGCTATCAAAATCAATAATAGTTCCATAATCTGTAAGCATATCACCAATATGAATTACAATATTTTCAAACCATTTGTTATGGAAAACTGGTAATTTTTTCACCCTAATAAGTAAGTTCATCCTTAAATTTGTTTTCGTAGGATCTTAACAACTGTAATTTTAGCCTATGACGAAAAGCTTTTGCAATGCACTTCTTGCTTCCTATCCAAAACGTTCTTGTTTTTGGCAATGTTAAGATTCATTCCTGAAATCCTTGCAAAGTAGTTTCATACTTCAATAAAGAATTCCAGGGATTCAAAAGAGCCTTCAAGAATTAAAGTAGTGTAACGGCCGAGCTAGGTCCTGATAATATTACACTGGAGTACGGCACCAGGGATGAGTATGCTTCTTATCAGCTGACTAAGAAGGGGAGAATGGAGTAAACTCGAACTCTTGATTTCTTTTCAACCATAACACACTTATTCGACTTGACATTCAACTATAGTTTAAATCTTATTTTGAAGTGAATTGATATAGATGGAAGTAAATTGGCTGTCA
This sequence comes from Megalonaias nervosa, assembly GCA_016617855.1. Lineage (NCBI taxonomy): Eukaryota > Metazoa > Mollusca > Bivalvia > Unionida > Unionidae > Megalonaias > Megalonaias nervosa. The sequence goes on along the minus strand of JAECUM010023729.1, from coordinate 27,661 downwards.
AGTCGGCGAGGAAAACACTCACAATGACTTAGACAACTAGTAAATTATAACATAAAAACATAAATAATTTATGTTTTTATAGATTGCTAAATTAATCAAGTATTGTTGAATTGAATTTAGGATGTCAAGTCGGTGAGGAAAACACTCACAATTACTTAGACATTCTATTTCCTTAAGAACTTTGTTTGACCTATAATTTAAGAAAAGGAATTATATCTTTGTAACGTAGAGAAACTTCTCTGTATGTCTTTAGCTTCATAAAAGTAATTAAATAAAGAAAATAAATTAAGAAATAAATAAAAGCATTGTCTGTGAGGACAACACTCACTTGACCATATAACTGAGGTTCAAATAACAAATGATATAACAATATCTAGTTTGCTTATAAAAATTAATTATAAGTGACTAGAATGCATATAATTTGGAAGAGAGAAAGGAATTAAAAATAAAAAAATAAATTCCTTAAATAAATATTGCTTTGTGCTTAAATAAACTTTAACAAAAAATTTACTGTCCAAAATATTGCTTTAAGTTACATAATTCTATAATAAACTAAACAAAACAAAATAAAAAAAAAAAAAAATAAAACTCACAATAACTGTGATGTACCTAGTTTGATTGCTGCTAGCTGACTGATCCCCCACAAGCAGCCCACAAAGCCTTACATACTCCTGACAAAACCCACAAAACCCACAGCGCCCACATCGTCCACAAAACCCACAGTTCTAACAAAACCCACAAAACCCACAACCAACAGAGCCCACAAAACCCACAATTTCTGTTGGAATATTCAAACAAGCATGAGCTAGTATTGCATGTGTATACTTAGTCAATCTTCACAATGATAATTTATAGAAATTACTAACTTGATATTTTACACATTGTTAGACTGCGATTGTATTGCCCCCAAAAAGAAAAAAAAAAAAAAATCAGTTTTGTAATTCGCGGCACATACCGTGTTATTCTGTTGCTCATAGCAATGGTTCGGAAACTGTTATGCACTGTTACAATATTACCGAGGTAGACCGCATGACAGGGCAGTCAACATGTGTAGATACCAAAAAAATTAAGAGAAAAACCAAACTTAAATGCGATGATGTATGCAAATGAAACATCAGGGGCTATAAACACATTGAGTATGTATCGTACAGTCTTAAACGGTTAACTAGAAATAGTCATTAATCAAATTATCAAGAATGCCAGCCGTCGGCATCGATACTCCCTATTTTCGCTAACTCAAAACATGTAGACTATACCAGCTAACAATTAATCGACGAAGTAAACAAAACAGAGGATTCTAGAAAATATTAATGTCAATTCATTTGAACAATTCACTGGTAATGCGCTGATTTAAAAAAAAAAAAAGAGACCGAATTGGGCGGCTTGTATAATGTTTACTGTATACAAGCATGCATACCTCACTCCGTAAAATGCAGGTTATTACAGTAGTGTCATCTGCAAATTGAGACAGTAAAAATTATCCTTCCTTTAGCTTGACGCCTTTTATGTATTGTATTATTCTTTAATAGCATAGACAATATTTCTGCACAAATTAAGAAGATATATGGAGATATTGTATCAACCTGTTTACAACCTCTGGAAAGTCTGAACAAGTCTGAAAGAAAGCCATTTTGTAAAACTCAAAAGAGATATTAAAGGTCACTGGCCATACTCCAACATTATTTTGTTTACATCAGATTTGCATTACATGACTAAAAGTAGTTATACTCGCACAAAAAGGCATAAACGATACACACTACAGTATGGATGCATACACAAGCCGGCATCCGCGATATATACCGAGTTCGTGGATATATTTTTTGCTTTAATAAATTTCGCATGATGAAAAAAGAAGGAATAAATGATAACAATGCAAGGTGAGTTTCTTTCATTTTATTTTCAAATAAGTGTATGTTTGTCAATTTTTTGTACCGTACGGGGGGGGGGGGGCACAAATTCAAAACAAAATTATTTCCTTTCTTATTTGTATGGAATAATGGAGCAAATATGATTGACGATATTGGCTAGTAATGACAAGCTTTTAATTTACGCGTGCACACACTAAGACAACTTGAAATTATTCTCTCTCTCTCTCTCTCTCTCTCTCTCTATCTCTCTCTCTCTCTCTCATGTGTAATCGAGTGTGTATTATATGCAGCAGTGTTACAACCTGAAGCCTAAAATTAAATATATTTGTTATAATATCTCTTGTACACTACATTATAAAAATGTATACGTATTCTGTAGAATATTGTTTTATAAATCAAAATTGATAATTTGACCGGTAAATTTAAACTGAGAATGTCGTTGTGCGGATGCATATATTTTTTAGCATAAAAAAATGTATATAAATATTTTAATTAGAACGAGCAAGATATGTCAGTTTGTGTTTTCTCTCATATATATGTACGTTACGAAGTATGATTATTTACTTTGAAAGAATATCAAGATAGTTTGTTTAAATTAAGTTTTTTTCCCCTAAAACCTATTTCTAAAACCTATCTTATATAGTATCTACTTGTTGTTTGAAGAAAATTAACTTGTTCAAACTATTGTTAAGTTGGGCCGAATTGTCTTTCGAGTTGGGCCGAATTGTCTTTGGGCCAAATTGACTAATATCCGGCATAAATGATAAAACTTTCCCATCCCTCACCCTATTCGATCCCACAGCTTGAATCCACTTTTTTTTCTGGTAAAAAGGGTCTTTAGGAAAAAGAAAGAACCCTTTTTTCCATCATCACTCTTTTGGTTACATCAGTATGTAACACAGTGCGCCATTTTTGCTGTACAAAAGCACGATCGTAAGATATATCACATAGACATTTACATGGTGAAATTAAACACTTGAATGGCTAGGTTGAATAGAAGGGATAAGTGTACGTCATATCCGTTTTTGGTACGCGGAAACTACCGATTGTTTACGGAGATAACCGAATCTTTTTTTCATTTAAAAAGCGGATTTTTAAATCTAATTAAACATTATTATGGTGTGCATACATAACAAATGCGTTTTGTTTATGACTATAATAATATCACACGTTTGTACAATTATAGGTGGCCAGTGACCTTTAAAATAAAAAAGGTTTAGCCCATGCCTAATATTTGGTCCAAAATTTAAGAAAGTTAGAACATTATGAATAAATTTCCATGAAATGGAATCAAATGCTTTTTTAAATCGATCAATAATAGTATGCTAGGAATTTGTAACTCTTTTGAAGTGTGCAAAATATTATTTACGATCCTTGTATTTTCACCAACATATCTTCGTTTTACAAAACCAATTTGATCGTCAAATATTATTTCATTCAATACTGCTTTAATTCTTTTGGCAATATGTCCTGGTTCTATTTTGTATACAACATTAAGGAGAGAAATTGGACGCCACTTCTTCGGGTACTCATTTAGTTACTATTCCTTGTTTAAAAATAGTTGAGAATGATCCGGTTTCACATGCTTCATTAATTGTTGTAACAGTACATTTCCTAATATCAATCTGGAAGACTTTTTCTTAAAAAAATAGCTGTGAAACTATCTGATCCTGGACTGTTGCTATTTTTCATATTTTTCCAACAATCAAAGACGTCTATTTGGGTAACTTGCCTTCTAATCTTAAAGATTGCTCTTGGTTAAGTCAAGGAATTGTATAGTTGTTGAGAAAGTCCTCTAAATTTACATCTTTCTCCTCCTTATGTAGATTATGCTAATACTCTTTAACTTCCCCTAATTGACTAGTAATCATTTCATTTTCATCTTTAATTAATTTTGAAATTACTTTATTCACATAGTTTATATTTTCGAGATGGCAAAAGTATCTTATTGGTTCCTCATCATCTTTGCTTTTGTATCTAACAATACTTCCTCGAAGCTTTTCTTTTCTCAAATGTTCAAGTTCTTTTTTTTTAGACTCCGATATGTCTAAATAATAAGGTCTAAGTACAGTATGTGTTGTACAAGTTCGCTTCCTGTTTTAATGAGCCAAAAATAAATTTTGACACACTTTTTCCATGGAAAAGGGGGACAGAGCGGTTTAGATCTTTGACGAAGTTGTCTATTACTTACACTACAAACTACCACGGTGACACTGCAGACATCGTAGCGATATGACTGAAAAAGTGGTTAAAAACTACGTTTAAAATCCAAATCTCTCTCTCTCTCTCTCTCTCTCTCTCTCACACACACACACACACACACACACACACACACACACACACATTTTAACGTGTATCAGTGGTATTATCAATGATATTCAATCTAGTACACGCCTGTTTGCTGACAATACTTCGTTATCAACTATTATGAAGGACCCAACTCTGTCTGCCTGTGTTCGGGGCGAAGACCTAAAAAAAATCAATTTGTGGACCAGTCTTGGTTAGTATATTTTAATCCAATCAAAATGGAATCATGTACCACAGCCAGAAAATCTCAAAAGAAATATCACCCGCTACCATTAACGAACAATAGTGTAATTAAGAATGTCAGTTGCAATATAAATCTAGGCATAACTGTTGACGATTATTGATCTTGGAATACACACAAGTAGGAAATAATTACAAAAACGTGGAAAATGATAGATATATTACGAAAATTGAAATAAAAGCTTGATATAAAGAGAATCATAAGACCTTTATTTCACCTATGTAAAAACGTCTTTTGGAATAGATGGGCACTGGACTGCAGTCAGTATGGAAATGAATAGTTAGAAAAAAAAAACAATACAATCTAAAGCAGGAAGAATCTTTCTTTGGGCAATAAAATCTATATCATTTATTCTAGAGTTGTTGAACAATCAAAACTGGACGACTTTCAGAAGGATGCCCCAGGCAAAGAGCAAGCAAATGCCTGATGGTATAACTCATGGACGCCTGCCAGCCTTGGTTCTACCTAGTGTGAAGCAGGTAAACACCATGCATGACACCTGGACATCTGCCGGCCATTTTGATTGGATTAAAATATACTAACCAAGACTGGTCCACAAATTGATTTTATTTAGGTCTTCGCCCCGAACACAGGCAGACAGAGTTGGGTCCTTCATAATAGTTGATAGCGAAGTATTGTCAGCAAACAGTCGTGTACTAGACTGAATATCATTGATAATACCACTGATACACGTTAAAATCTCTGTGTGTGTGTGTGTGTGTGTGAGAGAGAGAGAGAGAGAGAGAGAGAGAGAGAGAGAGAGAGAGATTTGGATTTTAAACGTAGCTTTTAACCACTTTTTCAGTCATATCGCTACGATGTCTGCAGTGTCACCGTGGTAGTTTATAGTGTTGTCTAGCATTGGGGCTTAATTCCGAAGAAATGTAGCATCATGTTCCACCGAGTCACATTATCCTGACACGAGGCCGACCAGTCCTAACACTAACCTCTGAATGCTGAGGGCCAAGCGAGGCAGCTGTTAGTACCATAGCTTCCCGTGAGTCCGTAAGCCAAAATATGTCAGTCATTAGGAATAAGCCAAATGTAAGAATCAGTTACTTGGCATAAACTATATGTATCAATCATATGGTATTAGCCAAATGTACCAATTAATTACTTGGTATAAGCCATATGTAAGAATCAACCGCATGGAATAAGCTAAATGTATCAGTCACTTAATATATACCAAACGTAGTGTGTGTGTGTGTGTGTGTGTGTGTGTGTGTGTGTGTGTGTGTGATTTGGGTTTGTAACGTAGCTTTAATAATTTTTTAGTTATATCGCTACGATGTCTGCAGTCGGGCAGTTTATAGTGATGTCTAGCACTGGGGCATCATGCCAAGAATATGTAGCATCACGTCCCACCCAGTCACGTTATCCTGACACGAGGCCGACCAGTCCTAACATTAACCTCTTACTGCTGAGTGCCAAGCGAGGCAGCTGTTAGTACCATAACTTCCCGTGAGTCCATGCTTCTATCCGGGGTCTTTCAGTACTCGTCCTTCATCAGATGTATTGTTCACCATGTATAGCCTACCATGTGCGGAAAAAATGGCGAAAATGGTATTAAACCAACAAAACCAAACCACGGTTGTTATATTTTTTCAATACTGCACTGAGAGTTTGACCACTGATCGAATATTAGTATTCGGAGTACTTACATTGGTTCTGGTTTAAAGTTTTCATCCGCCCGAAATTTGTTTCGATTGAAAATGGCCTATAGGATGTGTTTTGATGATGTCTTCTTTTCAATGAAATAAGTTCCTGTTTTGAAATATATAGCTGTGTCACCTCCAATTATATTCCTGTGAAGATAATTAGGGGTTGGAATTTCGGTATTAAAATATATTTCAAATTTGTCTAAATCTAGATTGATATAAACTCCAAGGTATTCAAGTCTTCAGTTATATGGTTATCCTCGTGATAAGTTCTTTGATGCTTGGTGTGGCAATATACGAGGCATCGATGAGCATCAGGTTCTGGGTTTGGATCTGTATTAGTTTCAATAAGTTCAGCAAGCAAGGGCACCAAGCCGGTGGACTGTGACAGTCCAATTTATTATTTTGACACTTTTCAGTCAAGCTCCACAGGTGATACAAAATCCAGTTAGATCATCTTGCTACACATAAGAATGAAGAACATAGTAACAAAATATTATTATACTAAGGTAATATATTAGGAAAATATAAATATGCAAATTCAGTTGCCTTTTAATACGCAAATGAGATTCTCAATGGTGGGTTTATGAAGAAATGCAAAAAGCATGGTAGGTTTTAATTTGCCTTCAGGCTCTAAAGTCCAGCTGTGTTTGTCAATGTCACAGGTTGAGGTTAGATGTAACATTGCTTTTCTAGTCTTTTGTGTTGGAATCTACTTTATATCGTATACCTTTTCTATTTTAAATTAAACTTGTAATATTTTTAGAGAATCAGTAATACCAGAAGTAACTTTTTTCCGCTATGGGGTACGTACATACATACATACATACATACATACATGTACTGCGATACGTATCATGGTATACCGCATTTATAATATGGACCAAGAATATAATGTTCTGGGGTACGGCATGAAACATTTTTGTTTAATTTCCGTCTGTCAATACCTGGCAAGATATCTTGCTCTGATTTATAGTAAAATAACATCACAATCATCCATGGTGTTAGTTGGAAGAATGTAATTATACAGAAGACTAAGAGGTATTGTCGGGCTAATCAAGACGTAAATTACAAAGGAGGAAAACTTCTACAACTATGTCAGATGACTGGGTTACGGATCACCAACACTAGATGTGGATCAGATAAAGGCATAGAGAAATTTGCATGTATTCACGGTAACTTGACCTCAGCAATAGATTATGTTTTAGCTGATGTATGTGTTTTAAAAACTATCTCGTTCTTTGACACAGATGATAGATTGGATTCTATACATGAGCCCATTGTATTTTCCTTTCACTGCATAGGAAAATTAAAACAAAAAGCTTTTATGTGACTCGGGGGGAATGATGTAGAAAATTACATAATAAACCAAGAGAAAGGTCTATCCTTTATATAAAAAAAAATGCAAGCATCTATTATCTCAAAACATGGATACGATTTAAAGTGACATCAACAATAATAAACGCAATCTATGTGTCGCAACAGTTACTGCTATTTACAATGATGCAGCAAACCCAATGAAGACAGTCGGTAGAAAGCTAAACCTGGTTGTGATATCTCCATTAAAACGTCCTAAATGTCGGTCTGGGTTTGACAGAGATTGCATAACCGACAAAGGCAAAGCTTTAAAATATCTAACACAGGTCATAAAAAGGACACAATTGAAGCACTTGAAGATTATAATTTCCATAGACATATGTATAGATCGCTTACAAGAGGTAAGCAAAAGCAGTACGAATTAAAACATAAAAATAGCCTTTTATCTGCATTATACTCTAAAAATATTCAGATTTTGTGCCTTGTAAAGAATCCGAGTAGTGGTGTACAAAACGGTATCACGCCTACAACTTGGTATGATCATTTTTTTTTTTTTTTTTTTTCGGAATTATTTAAACATTTTAGTTCTGTTGACTCGACAAAGGAAATGAAAACATTTAACCAGTTTATGAGACTATAGACAAAATAATCACTGAAGAGAAGGCTTGGCTAGCACTGAGTAAATTGAAACATGACAAACGGGGGTAGGGGGAGATGCTTTATCCAGCAATCTCTTTCTATGCACGGGCAACATAATTGCACCAATATTAGCAATATTATTTAATAAACTTTCAATGTTGGATATTATCAAGAATATTGGTCAACGGCTAACATAACATCAATTCTGAAGAAAGGGGATGATGCAAACAAACCCTCCAACTACAGATGCATTTTGACTCCACTGCCTGTATTAAGAAAATTGTTTACATCGAGTTTAAATAATAGGATAAATGAATGGGTGGTCGAAAACAAATTAATGGGTGAAAAACAAATCGGATTTAAAGAGGGTTATTCTACGGCAGATAATACAGTTATCTTATATACGTTAACGTATAAATATTTAAGAAAAGGGGTGGGTAGATTCCATGCAGTAATTATAGACTATGAAAAAGCCTCTGATAGGGTAAAGAGACGTTTACTGTACCAAAGGCTAGTTAGTGAAAATGTTAGTGGAAAAATGTTAAGAATCATTACAGCAATGTATAATGGTGTAAAAGCGTGTGTTAAGTACAACAATTTTATTACCGATGTGTTTGGTTGCTCTGCGGACGTACGCTATGGTTGAGTTTTATCGCTTTTACTCTTGTTTATATTTATGAACGATTTGAAACCCATTGTAGCTGACGTAAACAGGGGAGTGTCTGTAGAAACCTTAGAACTATTGTTACTGTTGTATGCAGACGACTTAATTGTCTTTGTTGACACTGATCACCAGCAGCAGAGAGGGTGAACAGATCATTTGCCTGAGACCTTATTTATGAAAAATAAAGCTTCGTACGAAAATGAAATCTCGACGTCAATAACGTTAAACTAGCACCTCTAACTTTGCCTCGTAGGAAACCCTGTTGGGTTAGCTTGGGTTGTTACTGCGATGATGATTTTTGTATTTCATCGCTACGTATCCGCGTTTACGTGTTGGTCACTTTTGTTGGTCGCACCCTCTCTGCTGCTGTAATTAAACCATTGCATTATAATAATGATTGGTGAATCTCACTCAGCAAGATTAGCTCGAGAGCGACTAGAAGCAATCAAGAAATATCTACCTGTCCGTGATTCTGTCAGACAGCAATTACAACAGCGTCAACAAACACAAGAATTATTTACAGAATCCGCAGAACAATTATTTAAACCTATCACTGAAACTACTAAAGGTATTCTTCCTGTGTTAAGAGAAACAGCGAAACAAACTGAAAAAATAGCGGAGCGAACTATAAAAATGAAAAAAATTCTACGAGAACTTCAAGCCGAAATAGCTGCGGCTCAGCCAACTGGAGAGACAGATCAAACAGAAGGTGATACTCAACAAGAATCAGAAGCACGAGCCCGGGTTAACCTCGCTGATAAATTCAACGAAGATGTCATTGAAGACATCAAACATGCCAAACGTGTAAACCATTTAGTTGTGAACGCCGTGAAAGGTTATGATATCCGAAAGAAGTTTTTAAAACCTGAATACGCTGACGATCCTATATCGCGTGAAACTTGGTATAAATGGATATATCGTATATATTACAACGTTGATCAAGCTCGAAACAACGATCCAAGATACATAGAATATATTCATATGATAGATAATTATATTTCGTTTATACAATTACCACCAGAACAACAACAACGACTACGACAAGAACGCCAAAAACAGATACAACAAAAAGAACAATCACAACAACAACCATCACCACCAAAACGGCGAGTGCAGCAACGACGACAAAAGAAATCAGAACAACAACAACAGTCATCATCATCCAGCGATGAAACATTTCATTCCCCAATAGAAGAACCTTCAGATATCCCTGATTATTCATTAAGTTCGGATAAAGGTGCAACTGGAAGTGGTATTAATACAACAACGGGAAGTGGTCTTGTTACTTGTCCCGACAACGTCCTTGCCGACGTAGATAGATTAGAAACTCTGGTTGGGGGGAAACGAGCCGGTAATAATTCTCCTGAAATTATTAACGAACTCTCATCAATTTGTCAACGATTATTTACCGGTGGCGTCATGGAAGCTAACGTGTATCGGTCACTCATTAATGAAATTACCGATGATTATTATAGCGACTAAAGGTCGCCCGACTAAATCACTGATTAAACAGTTAGATATAATATAACAGATGATCATACACGCTGGACAACGTAGACCAACCATGGTGAGGGTGGTAAATTCAAGATTACCTGTATATGAGACATTTTACGGAGATGGATTCGGTGATGTCATTAAGGGTTTATTTTCGAGAATCGCCCCGAAATTAATACCGATTGCAAAACAATTAGGTATGAAAGCCATTGACGTTATTCGCGAAAAAGGTATTAGCGCTGTTGGTGACGTCGCCGGGAAAGCATTTTCTGCCATCAAGGATAGACTAGCACGATTAGTACGTGGTCCGCAAGCGGTCCAACCGCAGGCGGTCCGACCTCAGCCACCAGTAAAATTACCCAGCACCGCAGAGATGCCTGCGCGTGTTAGTAAAATAATAAATCAAGCCGCAAATGAGAAACTAGCAGCGATGACTTCGTCATTGGCTGATGAAAAGGAAAAAAAATGTAGCAGCAAGTCTGATAGCAGGAAGTGGTATTTCTGAAATTTTATCCTCGCCGGATGTCTTCAAAAACTTTTCGGAGATAGATCTTTCCGAGATAGATATCTCCGAGATAAACATTTCCGAGACAATCTTCTCCGTATTAAACGAACAGTATCAACATAGAATGTTTAAACGTACATCTGATACCGCATTTGACATGGATGCACCAATTCTCAAAGATGAATCTAAGCGTGATTATCAATTTTATTCTTACGATGCGCGAATGCCAAATCAACGCGGACGAATTGAATTTCAAGTTCAAGATACGAGTAGATATTTCTTTCCTGCGGAGGCATTTATCGAGATCGAAGGTGAAATTTTAAAAACAGATAATACCGAATACGGCGCCGATGTCAGTATTGGTTTTGTTAATAGCGGTATCATGGCGTTGTTCGACAGTGCCACATACATGATCGACAGAAGAAATATTGAATCAATTCAAAAAGACGTTGACGTCGCCACGACTATACTTGGCCTTGCAGGATACAGCGATGATTATTCAAGATCAGCTGGTCCATCAATGATGTTTGCCAAAGATACTTCCGACCACGCCAAATACAACCAGTATGAAATAGGACGACTAAGAAACTTTGCTAGAAATCCCGACGCGGATGTGCAAGTTATGATTATTAGCCTCGATACGGAATTCATCTTCGGATTTAGATCACGTCGAGCAATGTTGCAAGGTGGAAACAGAAGATTTTCTTGCGCGATTCCGTTATCGCACATCTTTGAGTTTTGCAGGGGTATTCGAAAGGTCATTTTTGGAGCCAAACATACAGTTGTACTCGTACGAAAAGCATCCGACGATGATGCAATATGGAGACCCGCCGGTGATGCCGGTAAAGTAATACTGACAAAACTTTCATTGTGGATGCCAACGATGACACCAGCAATATCTGTTGAAGATCATTTACTCAATTTTATGAGTGACGGCGGTAAATCAATGTTGTCTTGGTTGACAACAACCACGGATGCCATCCAAAGTACCGTCAGTGGTTTATTTGTGTGGCAGATAGCATCACAACAAGGTATCTCTGCGCCGCGACATATATTTGTTGCCTTCCAAAATACTGCACGCGTGAATGATCAAACACGTTCCGCGATGATATTTGACAAACTCGGCGTCACTGAAGTTTCACTGCGGATAAACGGACATCAAGAACCATCCGAGGATATTTTGTTGAATTTTGAGCTAAATCATTTTGCACGTGCGTATCATCGTCTGATGTCATATATGGGACGTGATCAAAATATTGATGCTGGTTTACAAATATCACAGTTAGATTTTACAACGCTGTATCCGATTTATTACTTTTCGCTGGAACATTTGGATTTGTTTAGACAGTCCGTCGTTGACATACATTTTCGAGCTCGCGTCGCTAGAAATGTCGGAGATATACCCGCGTACAGAGCAATCGCTGTTATATTATCCGATAAAGCAATGTTACTTGAAGATGTTGGTTGCCGCATGAGAGTCGTTGATGCTCCCGTAGAGAATATGCAAGCGCTGATTTAAATCAGTATTTAGAAATTAAATATATATCATAAATGTCATATCATCATGTCAGTGTCAGTCTGACCCCGGGTCAGATTAAACGATTACAATCACCGTTAGCATCACGATGCGGAACAAAAATATCATTAAAACAAGAACAAATGAGCGGTGCAAATAAATTATTGTTGACCGAACGTCAATTCAAGAGATTCAATGAAGCCAAGCACGCCAATAAAGGAATACGATTAAATCTTTCCGTGGGCGCAATCAAAGATACTATTAAAACCGGAAGAATATTTCCACTTCTCGCAGCTATCCCAGCGTTAATAGCCGCAACGTCTCCGGCTGTTGCAAAAGCTGCTGCGTTAGGTGCCGTTGGAACAGCGGCTGGAATGGCATTAAAGAAAGCAACAGGAAAAGGATTTTAAAAAAAGACGACGAGGACGATCCCGAACGGGATTGGGTCTGAGACTTCCAGGGTCTCGACCAAACAACGTTTGGGGACGCGGATTAAGAATTCCAGGGACTCAGCGATAGTTCCACTATCGAATTTTGATTTACTCGATGCTGCTGCGCGATTGCGTATAAAGAATTTTAGAGGTGTTTTTATGCGTGATCAATTACCAAAAAATCCAAATCTGTCAGAAATAGGTATTATTAATCTTGATTCATCAACGGGACCTGGCACTCACTGGGTCGCATACACCATTGATCCACGTGGAATTGTTTATTTTGATTCGTATGGGTTGGCGCCACCTGTAGAATTTATGAAATATATTTCACAAAATACTGCACCAGTACGGAACGTACCAGTGTGGTATTCAACATTACCCACGCAAACCATGTTTGATCCGCCGATATGTGGCCGTGAAGTATTATCGGTTCTTGATGCAATATCAAGATCGACAAAACCGCCTCATAAAGCTGTACATGAATATACTATTGAACGACAACGACAGTAAATATAATGGTTGATATTTATGGAAGATCTTCTACTAGTGCTCGCACCAGCAAGAGCAAAGATGATATCGATTTATCAAAATACACCACCAAAGACGATCTTGCCGATATCATGAATTTATCTGGAGTTGACCGAGATGAAGTTGTTATTTTCCAGGATAAATTTGGTGTCTTAAAAATAAGTAATATCAAGTGGATCGATATAATTCGTAGAGTTCTTGGTGCTACCACGGACAATATTCCAGTATTTACTGACGGTGGTAGAATCAGAGGTTCAAATGTATCAATCGCAACTATCAGAGATGAAATTAAAAAAGTGTCGCTGATCGTTTAAAATCCGCCGGTGATACAATGACAGGTGAACTTAACATGAATGGAAATAAAATCGTTGCTTTAAGAGAACCAGCAGGCGATGAAGATGCCGCAACAAAGAAATATGTGGATGATAAAAATATTCCTACCGATGATAAAGTAAATACACTTCGAGCCAAGTATTACGTTCATGTAAATATGTTTTTAAATAATCGTAAAAAATTTCACAAACTTAATGATATCGCTGAAGAATTCTTTGGAAAGCCATCAACCGTTGATATTAAACTCACCGACATTAATACAAAACTCAATGAAATTGTCAGTAGAATTCCTAGTATCGTTCAAAAAACCAATCTGATTCAAATTCCACACAAACAAATTAGCAACATCACGTACACGGTGGAGTCTGGGGTATCAACGTGGACACCGCGGGATAACTCTCTCGAATATACCGCAGAAGTAACTGGGTTATACAGGTTGTCCATGCATGGTTGGGAAATTACTGCGGTCACTTCATCGTCACCGAATGTATATCATAATCCTCTACTGGTGATGCTAACCAAGGACACCAAAGAAACATTTACGTTGACATCAACGGAAATACCTCCGAGACGTTACTGGTGGTGTCTGGAATTTATCGCTGTCTTAGACAACAACAATTAAGTATAATGATAGACACTGGCGCTGATTGCGCTCACAGATACAGATACGATCAAGTAACAACATGGCAGAATAAATTAAAAGCCATCATCGATAATTATACAGCAAAAAGAAAGAAATATCGTAGACGTGCAACCGTCGTTGATATTATGGTTTATTCGGTTTCTACGCTAGTTGCTGGAACCGGCGTAGTATTATCAACGCTGACGATGACGGCGCCGATCGTTGTAACAATCATTGTTTCATCGTCAACGTCGATCGCTGGAATATTTAATATAATCGCGAAAAAGATAAATACGTGCACGAATGAAAAATTGAACGAGTACACGATGAAATTACACACAGCAACGACCGCATACTCTAAATTATCATCACTGATTTCTTCGTCGCTTAATGATGGAATAATATCTGACGAAGAATTCAGTATCGCAATAAAGATCTACAATGAAGTATTCGACGACAACGTCGTCGACGATGTCGTCGTCGGTGATTTAAAACAATAATAGTATAATAATGTCAACTTTCGATCAGCGATCTCAGGAATTATTACAACAGATCGTCACTAATACTGCTCCGGTAAGAACCACAATGATATCAGCGAGTTCAACTAATCCTGAATTCAGTATTAATTTTCCAACTGCAATACCAGCATCCGAGATAGCGCTAGCGCAATTACGAGTTTATTATAGTTGTCCCAATATTAGGTCAAAATCATTCGGTGGACTACAACCGAATAATTCATTAGTATTTGCAAATAAAAATAAACCCGATGGGACTCCTGATTAGCAAGTAGTTAGTATTCCAATGGGCAGTTATCAAATAGAACAGATCAATGAAGAATTCCAGCGCAGAATTAAATCCATCACCGGAAAAGAATTAAAGATAGCCATTACCGTCCACGAGCCAACGCTATCATCAGCCATTGAAATATTATCGCCGGATTACGCTGTGGACATATATCAGTCGTCGATCAGATCAGTATTAGGATGGCCTGAGGTAGCGCCGGTTTATGAAGGTCCACCAGAACCACACTTGGAAGAGTTTCTCACGACGGAAAAATCATTTATGAAATTACCTGATTACAGAAATACATATCCGTGGAATTTTCATAAATATGTTAATATTGCCGGCGAAAATGTTCTTGATTTATCCGATCTTTATGTGGTAGGCAGTAAAGGTCTTAGATTTCATAAAATTTTTACCGGTATAAATATTCCTATGGAAAATGAATTTGATCGAATTCAAGTATATGTTAAAAATTTAATCATGGGTTTGATACAGAATTACAACGAGGATAAAAAAATAATGTAATTGATGGTATCAAACATTTAAATGCAGTAAAATCTGATTTTGGTGATCTCAAGATTAGCCTATATAAATGTATAAGTTATTCTGACTCGCCAATACCTGATCGTAATCAACTTATTTCTGAAGACCATATAAATACCCAACTTAAGGAACCAGAATTCGATTTTGATATCTGTGCTTATTTTCCAAAAATCATCGAATCATGGAGAAAAATAGCCCCACCGGCAAAGTATTCTCAAATTTGATAACGGTCCATACGGTGGCGGCCGTCATGTTTCACCGGGTATCGTTAATATCACATCAATGATCGCTGTCAATCTAGTATGTGATGTTATCGACGGTAGTTATCAAGTTGACACTGATAAATCCAATCAGGCCCAACAAGGATACATTCTCTACTCATTTGCCCCTCAAGTCCCTGCAGGTTATTTGATTGTATCAGAACCAATCAATGTTGTTTATCTTAAATGTCATAGTCGTCTCTTATCACAGATACATTTTAAACTTACTGACCAGTCTTGCCACTTGCTCGATCTGAGGTCAGAATCGTTGAATATAAACCTGTATGTGCGTTCGTAGAACGTCACGCTCATAAATGAGCGTCATCTTAAGATCTTGCGTTCGTAGAAAACACCAAGCAAAAACAAATATCAAATAATTATTTATTTTTTTACCCCGTGATTATTATTCTGATACAACACTATTAGTTTCGTTGTCACTATAATCACTATGATCAGAGTCACACTCGTCTTTATCTTTAGCCAGTAATTCTTCCTCATCTTTGTTCATCAACTGCGTCATTGGCATGATATCTCTCAGCTGTTTTATACGAGCGTGTATGAGTCTTTTTGTTTCCTATTCGTGAGATAATTCTAACCTAACCCGCTCGATGGCCCGTGAAAGAGGAACAAATAATTTCACATGCGTGTCCGTGATTGCCGCCAGCGATCGTAACATCGCCTGCTGAATTAACTTTATGCATCTATAATCGGCAGGTAAAGTATACCTATTTTCTGATTTCCGAAATTGTAATGATTCAAAATCTCTCATTTTTTCAGGATCAAGCTGGTCAGATATTTTCACGCCGCTGTGTTGTAATTGCTTAATAGCAGTAATAATTGATGTGATGTTTTCGTGATTCATTACTTTTTATATTATAAATTATTTGTTTTAAAAAAAAAAAATATTTCTGAATAAAAATAAAATATTTCTGAATAAAAATAAAATATTTTAGAAAATCTGATCAAAGTCACAATTTTGATGGGTATATTACCCGTCAAGTTCAGAAAATCTGACTGAATTCGCAATATTGACGGGTAATACACCCATCAAATTTAGAAAATCTGACCAAAGTCACAATATTGACGGGTAATATACCCATCAAATTTAAAAAATCTGACCAAAGTCACAATATTGACGGGTAATTTACCCATCAAATTTAGAAAATCTGACTGAATTTCATAAAAAATAAAATTTTATTATAATGAAAGTATTTCTTAATCAGATAAAATATTTAAAATATATTCTGAATCAGATAAATATAAAATTATATTCTGATTCATAAAAGATAAAAGTAAAAATATATTTTGAATCAGATAAATATAAAAATATATTCTGAATAAAAATAAAAATATATTTTATAAATTCAAAAATAAACAGCAGCGATGACGCTCAGTCTACCATTCCCCTCTGCCGGTAAAGTCTTTTACCAATAAGGTCCTAAGAGTCCTTTTTTTATTTGGTAAAGGCCTTTCTTATGGCCCACAGGCACTCTTCATGGTTAAGACTTGTCTTATGGTCCACAGGCACCTTATTGAGACTTTTTGGTCCAGCGGACATTCTTTCTGAATGCCCCTATGTGGGTACCCTTCAGTGAGGTCTCAAGGTCGCGAGTTCACATCACCCTGCTGTTTATTTTAGGGACGCAAGCGATTTCATGTAACCCCCCCCCCAAATCAAACCCTGGGGTAAGTGCAAAACTGCACTCACCACGTTGTTCAACATGGTGAGGGGTACATGAAATCTCATGGGGCTTGCTTGCGCCCCCAATTATATAGCATCTGTCGCCGAATGCAAGATAATATATCTTTAGCATTTTTGGAGACTGGAACACGCAGCGTTTACACTAGTGAATCCGCACGCAAACGCCTTAACCACACGGCTATCGGAGTTTTTATGAATATACAGTTAAATTTAAGTATATAACTACTCGCACTGTCTCACACGTGATAACTCTGGACTCGTATTTACCAGTATCCGTGATAATGTCATGGACGGCAAATTTCTACACCGAAAGAATATTCTGATTCTGAATAAAATCTGCAATTTTATATATTTCTGCCGTTTCTGCCTTGTTAAAATACTGTATTTTCAAGCTTCTTCATACAGTCAAGGCAGAACTATCTAGCAATGAATGCATGGATCGATATTGTTCTGGTATATTCCGCCTACTACAATGATGCATGTCGTCTGCTGTGATCTATATGTGTACAATATCGGCCTGTGATATAATATCACGGCTGAGGTTTTTATGTTTGTTTGAGGATATATTTTCTGTAATATAGCTGAGATGTTTGGACTAGAGAGATATTTAAGTATTACGATTAGACTGTAGTACAATAACTGCTCAATTACTCTATCAGTGATAACGGATTCTTATCACTGAATATAAACGCGTGGCATATACAGGCAATAACAAAAAAAAGGAGACAACTACTTGATTGCTCTATCAGTGATGACGGATTTATCTCGCTTCATTGCATATATCGGAACGTGATTCTTTGATTTAATTTTTTCGAAAACGTTGATTTGGTAATATTATTTGCAACACGTTGTACTGAAGGCATATAAATATCAAAATATTTAGCAGCAGCCGTATTTATGGAATTAAAAATTCTCTCTTCACCAGTCTCTGTATTTATGGATATAACCGACGTATGAGTCTTAGAATTAATCCGGTGTTTCCAAGTGTAGAATTCTGACTTGGTGTAACAACTTCAAGATTACATAAAGAGTTATTTTCTTTATTACCGTCAATATGATTAAGTACAAGTCCATCTTCGATGACCCCATGAAAACATTCAAATACAAACCTATGTGAGTGATATCTTTTTTTTCCAATAGTAAATCTAAAATAACCAGCATTATCAACAGTACCGACTGGTTTTTTCCTTTGGCAATTTTTGATGACACCATCACGAGACGCTTCATAATTTTTAATGATGGGATGTTTAACAAATTCATTTTGCTCCATTTATATATAATATTATTTGTCTAAATGATTATTTTGAAATCTGGCCAGATAGTCTTCAGCGGTTTTTAACGGAGATTCACCTGACGACTTCTTATCATAATATCGTTTTAGCTCTCTGTATCTTTTACCACCGCACTTTACACATAACTGGGTTTCTCCTCTGACTCCAACACCGCATCGTAAACACGGTTTCGGTCCTAGACTACTTCTTCGGAAACTTTGCATATGTTGGCCACAAAATTCATTCAAGCATGATTTATTACAAGGAGTTGAAAATCCAATCATAAGCCATCTGCATCGGTTGTTTAATTAAACATATATTTGTCTTAAATATAGTATGGAGGAATTTGAGAGATTATCCACAACTGAACCTTCCACCGCAGGATTTGATCGTGACAAATTACCAAAATCTGAATTTAATTTTTCGATGCAAGATCTGACTTTGATAAATAGTGATATAACCGATCGTATCCGTGAAGGTAAAAAAGAATTTCGCAATGATGGTGCGGCTCATACTTGGTCGACATTCAGGATTATGAACGACAACAAAGGTGTTGTTGACGCTAGAATGAGCGACAAACGAAGTATAAATATTATTAACTATCTCGACAATCAGAGATATATTATTCTAGTAAAATTTATTGTGCAGACAGATGATGATACTTGGATTATTCGTGATAAACGTGAACCCATACGGCTTCATACTGGAAATAATATTGTTACATTAAATAAACAATCCAAGCCAAGTATGCTAACAGGTATTGATAAACCGTATTATGAACGAGCGTATCCTGTCACGGCGGTTATCTATGCAATATATCCGCTAAATGATAAACCTAACGTTGGGGATCTCAAACCAATGAAATTGTCAAGGAGACTAAACTGCGTAGCTGAGCGAGTTATGGAACATTTCTCAAAAGCAATACGCGGAAACGGTTTAACTGATCTAAGACGTAAAAAAATAAATGCGTGGGCAGAAACAGTTAAAGATACCGGAGCATCTATCAGTGACGTTGCTAAGCTAGAAAAAAAATTAAAATTTCCAATAACAGTTAAAACACTAACCGGAGAGATTATATATTAGTCAAAATACCCATCAAGAGGATCTCCAATAATAATCATTGATCATAACGCGCATGCATGGACGTCCGCGGTAACAATATTTCCACGAGATAGGACAGTTAAATTTTATAGCGATTATATATTTGATTCTATCAGCGATATCAGTAAGAGTGATCCTGTATCTGTTTGGTTATTTCAGAGTTCAGAATCCGCATATTACGATCAGTTTGTAAAACCTAACGGAGATATTTACCGTAGAGAATCTCTCCATGAAGAAATGAAGAATCTTGCACAACGCCTTTGGCTTGAATATAATTCTGAAGTTAAACAATTACTAAATAATTGTTTTACAGTTCCATCAGTTGCTGCTCACTTCGCTCAGGAGAAAAATTCATGGTCGCCGACACGATCAGAATTCCTTGAAGATATCCAACACAGTTGTGTCGAATATGGGTATGGCGGATTATGGAATACCCGATACGATCATCGTAAAGTTATATCCGTTGATATGGTTGTGTGTTATCCAGGAAGTTTTCTTGGATACGGAGACTGTTCTGAATACTTTAAGCGATTCGGACATCCCACACACGAAATGACCAGAGTTGCGATAAATGGACCATTACCTGATTTTGATTTAACTGGATTTGCTTGTGTAAAATCATTTAAGTTTTGTAATAATCTTCATCCGATCGTTTATGCGTGGTTTGGTAGACATTTCTAAGAAAAATATTGGGTTCCAATAGTGCTGTTGCGGTACATGTTTGATGCGGGAATCTTAGCGTCGTTGATGGTCAGTGAAGCTATTATATCATATCATTCGCAGAAACAAGTTTGGTTACCACAACAAAAGAAACATTCCCTGACAGATCCAGATGAAGGCTGGGATAGAATTGATTATGAAAATAAAGTTGCAAAAGATCTCGGTAGAAAAATAATCGGTAAGTTTACTCAAGGCGGTCTGTATGATCATAAACGCCATTGTACAAGATTAATCATGGATGATGCTGAGTTGGATTTTATAATTACTGATACAACGAACAAAGGAACATTTATAAGTAGAAATAATGCTTATTTGTTAGACGGAACCAAACTAGGTACAATAGTAAGTTATATCGATGGTGAGTCACCATAATTTACTCATTTAAGATCTTCTATGCTCGCTTACGTTTCTATAAATTTATTATTGATGATAAACAGATTTCCTCGTTACTGTCAGAGTTGCTACGGATTCGTTTTATATAAACAACGCGTACGTGGATTTGGTAAAACCGTTACAAGGTTGCGGCGAATGGGGATCATGGCGAATAAAACAAGAAAGTATACTTGACTATTCTGAAACAGCAGATGTTGATATCGCCGAGACATACTACGGTAATGACAATCAAACACCAGTATCAACATCACCGCCTGTATTTGATCCCGTGGCCAGACATAAAACCATTTATCTCAATGGACCTGGAGATTCTGGTAAAACAACACGTGCGATTGAATTATTTCGGCAGAGTTCAGATATGATTGTGTTGACACCTACACACAGACTAGCAAGAGAAATAAAACAACGAGGAGTAAAATCATGTACATACCATAGTTTCTTCAGATGGTGTGGAGATACGTGGACACCTGAGCGAATGGGTGAGAAATATATTCCAAAAATCATCATCTGGGATGAGATTTGTACAGTATCGTTAGAAACATTAAAAATATTTCTTGATTGGTTACTGACAAAAAATACTGTGATAATTATGTGCGGCGATCATGGTCAACCACCATCTTTTGTTGGGCAGTCTCCACATGAGTGGTTAAAATCATTTGTGGATTATTATGAAGAAATAAATGATGATCATAGAGCTATTGATGAACCTCTGAAAGAATTTAAAAGATTAATCAGACTACAGCCAGATAAAATACAATGTGAGATAATGCGGGAAATAATTCCAGAAACTCCTGTGAACGATTTTTGGAATTTATGGAGACCAAATGATTTAATAGTTGCGAGTAGAAAAATAGTTCGTGATAAATTTCAAGAGAAATTATTTCTGTTACACAAGGAAAGATTTCCAATGTAACCTGTACCATTATGTTATCGCTCAGCAGATACTCGACGACAAAATATTGAAGTTGAAATTCCAGGAACAAATGAAAAACAAAATCTTGTATTGAATGATATTGTTTTGGTTGATGTTAATGTTGTTGAGAGCGCGCTGAGCATGAATAACTCACCGTGGAAACTGGGATATGCCATAACGATTCATTCGTCACAAGGACTAACTATTACTAATACAAATATCTGGATTGTCGATGACAGAATAGAATAGTCAAATTTAGTTTATCTCGCAGTATCTAGAGTCAGAAGAATAGCTCAACTTCATAGAATTGTCATCGACGCAACAGAAAATAATAATCAAATTATCAGTGACACTGAAGTTATTAGCGTAATAAGAAAAAAATTATCCAGTTATAAATTATGTGATTAAAAAAATAATCGTAACTTTGATATTGATGCTGAATTTATTATGACGCTAAAGCAACGACAGAATAATCGTTGTATAATTTGTAACTGTAATATGTTGTGGAAATATTCGAGTAATAATCCACAACAATTTTCCGTGGATAGAATTAACAGTAATCTTGGTCATACACGTGATAATGTCACATTGACATGTCTTGAATGTAATCGACGCAGGGGTGCTAGTTTACAAAAGTGAACTCGGTGGTAATTGTGTATCCGTAAGAATTACTTGTAATTGTTCACATACAAATCCACGCTGAGGAGCAGTTGAATCTAGTCTGTAGATGGCGGGTCTACCCGTGGATCTAACCACGCTAGAAATTTTATGTGTAGTCACACTCCAGATAGGATCAGTTGCTCTTTTTTTACCGCCTTCAAGTTCACCAGGTTCATATAAATACCTGACAGTCACATTACCTAACACTGGTTGTTTTGAAAAGTCACGTCTTTGTCCATGGCCATCGTCGACCACCTTGTGGTACGGGGGTATATATTTCTTTGTAATTGCATTAATAGGTTTCATAGAAGTTGCACGAGTAATTTCATTATTTAACGCAGCTATCACACTTGGTAATCTTTCAACCCATTCACGAGATCTTGTATCTGTATGAATTATTTCCTTCGCATACTGGTATCCAAATAACCGCTCAGCGAGTGTTCGATTAAATCGTTCAACTATTGCCTGACCACGATGAATTGCAATGTGTCCTCGTCTGATTTTGACATTATGTTTTTTCATCAGAGATGATACTGCACCAAGAAATTCTTTTCCAGGATCAACTTGTAGCAACTGTGGCCATCGTAGACCACCTTGTGGTCCGGATCCTCGTTGATAAATTCGTTCAAACGCAGATGCAACTTCAGATGCTGTTTTTGTTGATAGCGGTTCCGCTTCTTTATATCTACTTGCAACGTCAACGACAGTTAACGCGTATTTGTATGTGTGTGATTGACGTCCACGTGTTTTAATAGTATCGTGCGGTAAAAATAAAATATCTGCTTGATGAACTTCATTGGGGACGCTGATATCAAAATGTGCATGTTGAATTTTTTTAGGTGGACGTAGATAGATTTGCCATATTTCCTGTCGTGCTAACTACGCTGCAGCAACAGCACGTGAGACTTTTGCAGCTTCAGCAAGTTTACTAATCGCTGCTTTGCCCTTCCAATATCCTCTTGGGGAATAATAAATGGACTCCATTATAATAATCATATAATTAATTACCCAGCCCCTAGCATTATTTTACCTTTCATGGTATTTTGTACTAAAAAACTTGCTATTTTTTCTCGTAAAGATTTATTTGTTATAGAATTTAACGCATGAATCAATTTCACATCTGCGAGATGACGTTGTTCTAAATTACTACCTCGGTATTCAACATCATGCACGTAACATGCTTGATCGATCTTGTTAACGGGGTATTCCCCGGGGCGTGGCTGATCAAATTCATCAAGACGAATATCTAAACGAGTTCCTGGCCCACAATAATTATAACCCGATAAGTGTCTTTCCCCGGGATATTTCGCCCACGGTAATCCTGGTAATTTTCCCAACGAAGCGGTGATATCACCTCCCGTCGCTGTACTTGAAATAAATTTATATTTTTTTGTGCCACACTTTTCACACTTACCTGTCAGTGCACGCATTTTATTTTTTGGTATTATTGTTGTTAATCCAGTGGTGGACGTGGCTGCCCTGCATCGAACACAATATAAATTCATATTATTTATTACATGGATATAATTGACTTTTCTGCGACACGAAAACAAGAGCCAGTTAAGCATCACCCAGCGCTACCGAATTCTATCAAAATGATAATAACAGGTCCATCTGGATCAGGCAAAACACAATTATTGCTTAATTTGATAATGAGATGGCTGAAGTGGGATAAATTGTATTTAGTAGCACTATCTGTAGATGACCAGCGATGCTATGAAGTACTTAAAGATTTTAATGAAAATGCAAAATCGTTAAATGAAGACAGTGATGTTATTGACTTTATCACTGATATTGATGAAGCTCCGTCCGTGGATGATCTTGACGGGCATGTAAACAATCTCGTAGTTTACGATGATGTTATGCTGGAAAAGCAATCTAATCCAGCTAGGATATTTTCTCGAGGCCGTCACAAGAACACTGATGTCGTTTATGTTACACAGCGTTATACACAAATCCCGAAAGTCATCAGGGATAACTGTAATATTTTATCAGTATTTAACGGAGTTGATAATCATACACTGCAAAATATTTATTATACTTGGTGTTCAGGGGACATGGATATGATTAAGTTCAAACACTTTTTTTCAAAAGCACAAGCTACCCCGTTTGGTTTTATTACAATAAATTTACATGATCCGAGGTCAAGATATCGTAGCGGACTTGATACAATATTTGCATAAAAACCACAGCAGCAGAGAGGATGCGACCAACAAATGTGACCAACACGTAAACGCGTCTACGTAGCGATGAAATACAAAAATCATCATCGCAGTAACAACCCAAGCTAACCCAACTGGGTTTCCTACGAGGCAAAGTTAGAGGTGCTGGTTTAACGTTATTGACGTCGAGATTTCATTTTCGTACGAAGCTTTATTTTTCATAAATAAGGTCTCAGGCAAATGGTCTGTTCACCCTCTCTGCTGCTTCACCAGTCTCAAAATATGCTCAATCGGCTGCATACATATTAGCTGAAGTGGAAATTAAAAGTAAATATGAAGAAAAAAACAAAACAAGAGTGGTTGTATTTCGCAGAGGTGGTTATCTGAGAAGTTACGAAAAGTGGTAATATGGCCCTACAGAGGTAAAGTCCGAATTATTATACAAGTACTAGGATGCATCTTTTCCTAAAAAAAAAACTCCCGGTATGTGTGCCAGAAAACCCTGTCTTACCAAGAGCGGAGGACTATTCATATATGACGAAAAGTCTTTCAAAATTTGGCAGATTACCTGTAACTGGACTGCATCGTCTGTGTAGCTCCCATTCTTTATTAATGGGGCTGAGGTCCGAGGGTCTTATGAAGCCAATGATACTGAAAAAAAACAAAAAACATTCATTTGCCATTTTGTAAATACATTCTTGGTACGTCTAAGTCTACTCCAAATGCATCCGCGTGTAATGCATTAGGAAGAATTAGTATGCAAAGTATAATATATAAATATATTTTGAACTGTTTGTTTAGAATTTTAAAAACGACAGAAGATTGATGATCTAAACAATGCTACAATTTACAGATAAGATGCAGACAAATTTTGATTGATTGGCTAACAATGTATAAAAAAAACTTATATTTACGTACGGATTAGACAAAGTTTGGTGTACTCAGGGCGTAAATAATGAAATTACCTTTTTTAGATTGTTTAGTTAGAGACGCGAAAACAGTTTTAGACAAATGCTGCAGGATGTGATTAAATCAACGAAAAATCTGCGTTTCTATAGGATAATGAGAATAGAATTCATTGGTGAAAGATATCTAGAATTCTTAGGAGATAATGATTTTTCTCATGTAATCACTATGCTTAGAGTGGGGAACTTACCAATCAGAGGTAACACAGGAAGATATGAAAAGACTGTAATGAAGAAAGATCGTGTCAGATTTGTACTGTTAATATCGAAAATGAATTCCATTTTATTACTGCTTGTCCGCTATATGGAGAATTACGAAGAAATATTTTCCCACCTTTGTATATAAAAATCTAACTTTAGAAAAATTAAAGTCTTTTATACAAAATGATACTAGAAAACTTCTGATTACTAATTTAGCATTGTTTACTATAAAAGCCTTAACAATTATAGAAACCGTTCTATCATCAACTCCTGCTACATAGATACGGAGATCAATATCACAAAATGTATATTTGCTCCATTCAAGCATTAGAGTTTTCTTTAATCTACTGTGTGATTAGTGTGCATTTACGTTTGTCTTTCACCCAGATAGAAACAATATATAATAATTTATTGCTTGCATGTATAAAATTTCGAATAAATGCGAAATTTTTTCAGTTACATCCTTAAACAACTTTTCGTACCGCACAATATATGGATCTGTATCATGGGCCATTGGCTCGTATTACAAATAAACACTAATATAAACATGATACGTTATTCCGCGGTATTTCTGAATGTACCGCGATACGTAACACGGTATACCGCATTTATAATAGGGACCAACAAATTCAATGTTCTGGGCCCTGGGCATGATACTTGTATGTTTAATTTTCAATACCTGGAAAAGTGTTATGACAGAGACAACAGCCTAACGTTGATTCTGAGATTAATTTTTGAAAGTAAATTTCATAGTAGACCTTCATGATACCTTTGTTTTTCTTTTATTATACATTAATTGGCTTATTTATATGTCTTAGTAACGACTTTGAAATTCGACATTATGCATTTATTGGCATGTAGTCCATCTTATTATGGTGACAGATAAAAGTAAGCATTAATTTTGCATAATTATTATGAACATACGAACTTTGTAGCCAAATGGCTTTAACAATAGCGAATCATAATGGAATTATGTTCTTAGCGCTACCTTAATTTCGCGATGTGTTATACACTTGCAGGTACTTTTTATGTACATTCAAGTACAATCTTTTCGAATATCTTTCATATATTTTCGCTTAAAATTTGGCTTAAAAGAGAAAGTTGAAGGGCCATTCTATCCATTGTTTATTATACAACAGAAGGTGATAATGTTTGACCAAGTAAAGTTACGGAATGCAGATAGACATCCAAACACAATATGGCATTCACACTTTGGTGTGAGAGGCGATAAAAACAACAAACAAAGCAAAATAAATAAACATCACACACACACACACACACACACACACACACACACACAAAAACAAACAAACAAGAAAACGGATAAGCCGAAAAAAGTGGATGCAGTTTGATTTTACCTTGGTACGAAAAGGTAAAAGGGTATACGCGGCATATATACTGTATACGCATATTATTCTGTTAATAAACGTCTTTGTGGAACTGTAGCGTCCAAACAACCAAGACCCACTTTTGGGAAGAATATTCCCACAAAGAAACTCTCTTCCGGGCAAAAGTATTATTTTGTCTGTTTCAACGTCCTAGAAGGATTGTGAAAGATAGGAATGCCAATGTGATAGTACCAACACAACAGTAGAATTGTTTTGGTGCTACTTATCACTGTCTTCACCAAATAAATCGTTTGGGTGTTAATTACATGTTTTCACCATATTAAATTAATTACAGTTAAGAAGGCTACACTTGCATATGCCATGAAAAAAAACCCACAGGAATAAAGATTCACTTATTGAAAGGACAACAAATTCACGTCATATAGTAAACTTGGTACATAAAACAACTTAAAATGAAACTTTTTAAAAATTATTTTCCCTGCTGAGAAAAGACGCACAGTCTTTAATATATA
>JAECUM010023728.1:0-46743 GCA_016617855.1 Megalonaias nervosa | reverse complement strand
CTCACATTCATTCCTCCTACAGTCATGACAATTGAATGGAAAATGTATATTTTATGAAAAATTGGAAGAAAATTGGAACATCATATATAGGGTAGAAGACCCCCTTGATCCTATTACACAACAATTTATTTGCTTTATCCGCTGTTCTAAAACTGCATATTAAAACTGTTGTTCTTAAAGAAGAGCACATTACTGTGTAACAAATATATTTCATACCATCCGCGACATCGGTACGTAGTCTTTTATGATCACGTAAACTAATGTGAAAGTATCAACATCCACTCTCATGCCGTAGATTACTATTTTGATTTGTGACTTGATCATATTAGCGTAGTCAAGCTCTATTTTTAGACGAGAAAACCCTTACGTTCGTCGAAGTTTGGCTGTCTTAAACTGCGATTTTCAGCCATATTAGAATGAAAAATGACTTTCATTTAAAAATTTTGCGAAATTTCTAATCAAACAGAAAAAAAAGAAAGCAAAGTTAAATTTTTTGAAACTTTATGCAGGAGATCCCTTTTAAAATCTCAGGTCAAATCTAGAAATGAAACAAATACAAAGTCTCAGCCAGATCAAGAAAGTGCCTTCCAAACGATTGGCACATTCTTACTCAAAGACCTTCGATGCCCATGAAGCTGAACGTACTAGACACACTGTTCCAGCTTTGTACATGCTATCAGACGATAATGCTAGAGTTTTTATCTTCATATATCTACTGTACCAGAATCTGACACAACATTACTTAAAAATATTACACCAATGATTATCTTTTATGAAATAGTTAGTGACTACATGTATTATGCAGGGCTAATATATTTTCTTTAAATAAAATGAAAAGCTTAAGGAGTAAAATGATGTGGACACTGTTAACTTTGTCATCTCAAAAAAACTGGATCTGAAGTTTAAAAAATTTGTATCATTGCGACAGTCAATTAGTTTCACTTGTAACCAGACCAGTTCAAAATGAACTTGCTAAGAATTAAGTTCAACTAAATATTTAGTTCCTGGTCATCTAATGTCTTGTTTTTTATTTCTTTTTCAGATTCGGCAAAATCTTTATTGTCCGATATCCAGGAATATTTTAAGCATTCTTTCCTAGATTTTAGTGAAAATATAGGTTGTCATGTAGCCTTTTGTTTTCACGATAGATTCTCTCTCTCAGATAATATCTATAAACATATTACTATAGTTACAACATCATTTAAAACTGGAACTTAAATTTGCCCATGATATAAACAGACATTACTTTGAAGAGAACTACTTAAACAGACATGATTGTGAAGAGAACTACTTAAACAGACATGATTGTGAAGATGACTAATTTAGACAGACATGATTTTGAAAAGGAATAGTTAAACAGACATCGTTGTGAAGAGGACTGCTTTAAAAAAAAAAAAAAAAAATGGTTGTGAAGAGGATCATATCTTACTCAGATCATTTACCATGCTTTTTATTTAATAACGGCTACATACAAAACTTCAAGATTCAATAATCAATATTATTTGTATGCTTTTTTTTCACAAATGGAGAAATTATAAACTTGCAGAATTTCTTTCTTCTTGCGGTTCTTTTACCAGCTACTTTTATTAACCCATGATGTAGCTACATGTACTTAAAACATTAACATACGCTTATAAATAACTACAATATGACATTTTTTAAATCTGAAATGTTTCCAAATGTTGGATTTGGCCCGAATATCTTTTACTATATCCTATTTGGCCACCGCGCTGGCATATGTGACACTTGTCAAACTGGAGAATACAAAATTTTAAACATAATTGTATTTGCAATATTCAAAATTATTTGTTACAAATACAACTCTTTTGTAAATAATAATAATAATAATAATAATAATAATAATAATAATAATTTTACAAAAATGAAATCATGTTGTTAATTTCATTCAGTTTGTATGTAGATTACTCATAAATGTCCGTGCATTCTCTGCTGACGGAAACCATCGAAGTACCGGGACTGTGAAAAAGTATCGTGGTACGTATTACCATAAAAACAAAACCGCGGTAAACTGATAAACCTGTAATACCACGCACATCTATAATGTAGTATTGATATAATCAAGATTACACTCGTCAAAGACTGTATTTTTGGACCATGAGAGGTTGATAACATCCCTGCTTCGTGTGTTTTCCAGATCAGCACTCGACAAGGAACAACCATTTTGTTTTGGGGGATGGTCAGAATAAAATGCAGCAAATACCCCCATGTCGGCCAATTCTGCGCGTCGGGTAATTCTGCGCAAAGATACGTCATTCATGTAAACATTGGATCACGTGTTATTTTTGGTCAAAAATCCAATTTGTATCAAAGAAGAACGATCGCATTTTAATTAAAGAAAGTGATATTCATAAAGTGTACAAAAATATCCCACATGCAGACTCGAAATGCATATTAAAACGTGATTTCTAAATGTCGACATGAAGACCCACTCCATGACTTTCTTGAACCTGTAACCCAGAAAATCATATTTACTATGTATCTATTAGAATCATATAAACAAATACGTTATTTAAAAAATGGAAATGTATACCTTCAAAAAATTCTGCATCTTAATCCAAGTTTCCAATTTTGCAAGAAGTTGTTCCACACGTACAAAATCGTCTGCTACCCAACGTGTCAACTTGCCGCTAGAACGAGATTCTTAAGAAATTCCCCGGCGTATAGTCTGTTTCTAAATTTTGTGGTAATTTTTCCCCATAAACTAGACGTTGTAAACACATTACATGCTATTCATTGTTGTTGCTCTTCCACGTAATAGCTTATTTTTTCATAAAATGCTGAACTATACTAATTTTTTTTTATAAGATCGGTTTAGTTTGCTTAATATCTCTTGCCATTTGTTGCCATCGTTACATTGAATTTTGTAAAACTAGCTATAAACCTGACCTAATTACTCGACTGAAATGCTGACAGAAACAGTCCAAAGTAATGTATGTCATTCTATAGCCCAGTGGATAAACATTACATCTTTTCAAAGCTGTGCACAGAATAGGCCGACATATCGCGAGTCATGAAAACACGGGGGTGGTATCCCGTGTGTCCAAAATTAATATTATTTTAAACAGAATATTCTGGTGATAATTGCCTCTTTTCAATTGGTAAGCATTGCAGGATTTTATTTTCGTCGATCGGTCGAATTCGGTACGCGTTTAGCTTCAGTATTGGAGACGGAAACCTTAAGTACGCAGAAATGCCCGACAGCATTGTATCTGTTTTCAACTATCCTAAAAAAATACTAGCAGAGCAAGTCATCAAAGAATACATAGTTAATTTTAATCAAATCATCAAAATATATTAGGAATATTTCCATACTTGTGACTAGACAGGTTGAACAGCAAACAAATATTCACCTTCTATTGACAACAAAATGGTTGTGCCCTAGTCACAATGTATTATCTCATAGCCACGGTATTCTGCAACATGCTGAAACAGCTCACAGATCAATACCAATTAAGACTTATATTACGTTTTGGAATTACGAATGTGTATTTTGCTGAGTGTACATACATTAAGGAGTTTACAAAATGTCTACTGTATGTCACTGGAAAATTTAGCACTTGCAAAAATGTACAAAAGGGTAAAAATCTCAACTCAGATTTTCCAAAGCTCGCATTTGCCAGTATACGAGCGTCAAATTCAAGACAGGTTTCTAATACAATTCACAAGGTTTTTTTTATCTGACAAAATAAAAATTAAAAATGATAGAAGAAATGTCTGCATGTTTAAAATTCCAATTTTTGAGAAATAACGAGCAGCAGAGGAGGTGAACAGACCACTTGTCGAGAAGGGTAAGTTAGCAAAAATAAAGGTTCCTACGAAGGCTGAAAATATAAGGTCAGTAACGTCAAACCGAAGCCTCTAACCGACAGATTGGGTTAGCTCATTTTTGTTACTTCGTCGTTGTTTTTTGTTACTTCGTCGTTGACTTTTTTCATTTTTTTTATCCGTGTTTGTTTGCTCGCCGCCCATTTACTGTTGGTCGTCACCTCCTCTGCTGCTGTTTTCCAGCCAAAATTTTTTATCAACACCTATACGATACCTCGACCTAGGATCATGTAAATTTATTGTGATAAATCCGTGTGGAGTAACTTGTGCTTTGGAAAGAAGTTTTTGAACTTAATCATGTCTATGTCCGCTGACCACCAAGTCTGATGAATGTTTCGTAGAGTATGTGTATCGACTCCATTAAACACAACTAAAATATTGCAGTTATCTCTGATCACTTTAGGTATTTATGTATTTCGCTGAGTAACATATATAACAGGGACGGGCAACATACGGCCCGCGGGCCTGACCCGGCCCGCGACGGGATTTTGACTGGCCCGCGGTCACATCCGGCCGCAATCTCCTACTACTTTCTTACCTTAATCATTAAGGTATTGATTTAGTAATCCGGCCCACCAAGAACTTCATTTTCCCATATCCGGCCCGCCGACTAGAGAAGTTGCCCACCACTGATATATAACATCAGTATTTTTGTGCCTGCCTCTAGAAAATATCCGAGCTGGATTTGATTTTTTGTCCAGCATCACATCATCGTAAACTACGAGATTATTAATAAGTCCGTCGAGGTCATTTATAGATGGGGCTTCATCAATATCAGTGATAAAATCAATAACATCATTTCCGACTTCATCCAACAACTTTGCATTTTTATTAAAATTTTTAAGCACATCGTAGCATCTCTGATCATCTACAGATGGGGCAACTAAATACAATTTATACCACTTGAGCATCTCTGATCATCTACAGATGGGGCAACTAAATACAATTTATACCACTTGAGCCATCTCATTATCAGATTAAGTAAAAATTGTGTTTTTCCTGATCCTGATGGACCAATTATTATCATTCTGATCGAATTTGGTAGCGCTTGTTGATGTTTGACTGGCTCTTGTTACAGGCAAGTGTGTAAAATGAGGTACAAAAAAAATAAATTCTTTCGTCTTTGTTGCTGAGAATTGGTTAGCACGACGGCAATATGACAAATCTAACTACCACCACCAAACAGAATTCAATACGCACATTTTGATGTCAGCACTCCCAATGAAGTTCATCAGGCAGATATTTTGTTTTTACCACATGATACTATTAAAACACGTAGACGTCAATCACGCATATACAAATACGCGTTGACTGTCGTTGACGTTGCAAGTAGATATAAAGAAGCAGAATCACTATCAACAAAAACAGAAACTGAAGTTGCATCTGCTTTTGAAAGAATTTATCAACGAGGACCCTTGCGATGGCCACAACTACTACAGGTTGATCCTGGTAAAGAATTTCTTGGTGCAGTATCATCTCTGATGAAAAATCATAATGTCAAAACCAGACGAGGACATACCGCAATTCATCGCGATCAGGAAATCGTTGAACGATTTAATCGAACACTTGCTGAGCGGTTATTTGGATATCAATATGCAAAGTAAATATCCCTGAATAAAGTTCAGGCAGATACGAGATCTCGTGAATGGGTTGCAAGACTACCAAGTGTGATTGCTGCGTTAAATTATGAAATTACTCGTGCAACTGCCATGAAGCCTATTAACGCAATCGCAAAGAAACATATAACAATACAACGACATGACTCTACCTCAAAACAACCAGTGCTAGGTAATGTAACTGTAGGATATTTATATGAACCTGGTGAACTTGAAGGGGGTTAAAAAAGAGCAACTGATCCTATTTGGAGTGTGACCACACGTAAAATTTCCATTATGGTAAGATCCACAGGTAGACCTGCAATTTATAGACTATATTCAACTGCTCCTCAACGTGTATTTGTACGTGAACAATTACAAGTAATTCCTGAAGACACACAATTACCACCCCGTTCACATTTGTGAACTGGCTCCTCGACGTCGATTGCACTCAAGACAGGTAAAAGTCACATTTTCGCGTGTGTGACCAAGACTACTATTAAGTCTGTCTACGGTAAACTGTCTTGGATTATTATTCGAATACTGCCACAACATATTACAGTTACAGTTTGCACAATGATTATTCTGTCGTTGTTTCAGTGTCATAATAAATTCAGCATCGAGATCAAAGTCGCGTTTATTTTATTTTATTTTTATTTTATTTTTTTGTCACATTGTTTATAACCAGTTAATTTTTTCTTGACAACTTCTTTGTTAACTACATAATCATTGATTTCCTGAGTTTGATTATTATTTTCTGTGAAGTCTACGATAACCGTCCGCAGCTGAGATATTCTTCTGACTCGAGATACTGCGAGATAAACTAAATTTGACCATTCAATACGATCCTCGACAATCCAAATATTTGTATCAGAAATAGTTAATCCTTGTGACGAATGAATCGTTATAGCGTATCCTAGTGTCCATGGAGTTTTGTCCATCGTTAACGCGCTCTCAACAGCACTGACAGGAACTAAAACAATATCATTTAAAACAAGTTTTTGTTTTTCATTAGTTCCAGGAATCTCAACTTCAATATTCTGTCGTCGCGTATCTGCTGGGCGATAACACAATGGTATAGGTAGATTTGAAAACTTTTCTTTATGTAACAGAAATAATTGTTGTTGAAGTGTATCACGAACTATCTTTCTACTTGCAACTCTCAAATCAGCAGGTTTCCACAAATTCCAAAAATCATTTATAACAGTCTCTGGAATTACTTTACGCATTATCTCACATTGAATCTTATCTGGCAGCAGTCTGATTAATTTCTTAAACTCTTTCAGTGGTTCATCAATAGCTCTATGATCATCAATTATTTCTTCGTAATAATCTATAAACGTTTTTAACCATTCATGTGGAGACGATCCAACAAATGGTGGTGGCTGACCATGATCACAGCAGTATTCTTTGTCAATAACCACTCAAGAAACATTTTTAATACTTCCAACGATACCGTGCATATTTCATCCCAGATAATAATCTTTGGAATGTATTTTTCCATGCGTCTCCGCACCATCTAAAGAAACTGTGATAAGTTTGAGATTTTACTCCGTGTTCGTTCATTTCTCTCGCGAGTCTATGTGTGGGTGTCAAAACAATCATATCTGAACAGTTGTTTACAAATAATTCAATCGCATGCGTTGTTTTACCAGAACCACCACACCCACTGAGATAAACTGTTTTATATCTGGTCACAGGATCATATACCAATGGCGCCAACGACAGTTCTGATATTCGATTATTCTTGTAATATATCACCTTAATTTCAACGTTGACAGATTCAGAATAACTAAGTATATATTCTCGTTTTATTCTCCATTCACCCCATGATGCATAATTACCAATATGTAATTGTTTTAACAAATCCGTATATTTTTTATTTATATAAAATGAATCTGTGGATACTCTAACGCGGTATCAGGAAATATATTTATCATCGATAATAGTTTTATCGAAACATATGCTAACATCGAAGATCTTAAATGAGTAAACTGCGGTGACTCACCATCAGTATAACTCACAATTGTACCTAATTTAGTTCCGTCTGATAAATAAGCGTTACTCCGACTTATAAATGTGTTTTTCTCCGTTGTATCAGCAATTATAAAATCGTGTTTATGATGACATGAACTACCCTGAGTAAATTTACCGATTATGTTTCTTCCGAGATCTTTTGTAACTTTATTTTCATAATCAGTCATATCAGGATTTTCATCATCCGAATATTCCTTTTGTTGTGGCAACCAAACCTGTTTCTGCGGACGATATGATATAATTGCTTCATTTACCTTCAACGATATCAATATTTTTACATCAAGCACGTATCGTAATAAAACTATTGGAACTCAATATTTTTGTGAAAAATGCCTTCCAAACCACGCATAAACAATCGCATGAAGGTTTTTCGGTACAAACTCGAATGACTCTATACAGGCAAATCCAGTCAGGTCAAAATTTGGCAAGGGTCCGTTTATCGCAACTCTGGTAATCTCGTGTGTTGGATGTCCAAATCTCTTAAAGTATTCAGAACACTCCGTATCCAAGAAAACTTCCAGGATAACATGCTACCATATCAACCGAGATAACATCTTTATGATCGTATTTGGTATTCCATAGTCCGCCCTGTCCGTATTCGACACAACTGCTTTGGACATCAACAAGAAATTCCAATCTTATCGGTTTCCATGAATTTTTCTCCTGAGCAAAGTGAGCAGTAGCTGACGGAACGGTAAAACAATTACTGAGTAATTGTTCAGCCCTGACAGCGTCAGGGGTATATTTCAACGCAAGATTATTCATTTCCTCGTGGAGAGGTTCTGCACAATAAATGTCTCCATTAGGTCGTACAAACTGATTATAGTTTCCATCATCGGAACTTTGAAACAGCCAAACGGATACAGGGTCACTTTTACTGATAATTTTAATAAAATCAAACATATAATCATTATAAAATTTAATTGTTCTATCTCGTGGAAATATTGTAACGGCTGATGTCCATGCATGTGCGTTATGATCATTAATTTCTATCGGAGTTCCTCTTGATTCATATTTCGACTTATACAAAATCTCTCCGGTTAACGTCTTCACTGTTATTGGAAATTTCAATTTTTTTCCAAGTTTAGCAACGTCGCCGATAGACGCTCCGGTATCTTTAACTGTTTCTGCACACTCATTTATTTTTTTACGTCTTAGATCCGTTAAACCGTTTCCACGTATCGCATTGTGGAGTGTTCTGTAACTCACTCAGCTACACAATTTAGCCTTGACAGTTTCATCGGTTTGAGATCAGCAACGCCAGGTTTATCATTTAAGAGATACATAGCATAAACAACTGCAGTCATAGGATACGCTCGTTCATAATATAGTTTGTCAATACCAGTCAACATTCCTGGTTTAGAATTTTATTTAACGTGACAATATTATTTTCAGTGTTAAGTCGGACAGGGTCACGTTTGTCACGGATAATCCAAGTGTCGTCGTCTGTCTTCACAATAGATTTTATTAGAATAAAATATCTTTGATTGTGGAGATAGTTAATAATTTTTGCTGCTTGCTTGTCATTCATTCTAGTATCGATAATATCAATAACTCTGAATGTTGACCACACATGAGCCGCCCCATCGTCGCGAAATTCCTTCTTGGCTTCACGGATACGATCAGTTATATCCCTATTCGTTAAGGCCAGATCTTGCATTGAAAAACTAAATTTAGGTTTCGGCAGTTTGTCAAGATCGAATCTGGCTTTACACGGCTTAATTACAGATAATCTCTCAAACTCCTCCATATTATAATTAAGGCAAATATATATTAAAATTAAGTATATATATATATATATATATATATATATATATATATATATATATATATATATATATATAGTATAGTATATATATATAAGTATATATATATATATATATATATATATATATATATATATATATATATATATATATATATATATAATGATTCAAACAAACAATAAATATAAGTGGCTTATGATCGGTTATACAGCTCCTTGTAACAAAGCTTGCGTAAGTGAATTCTGTGGATACCACACGCAAATTGTTCGAAGAAGGAGTCTAGGACCAAAACCGTGCTTGAAGTGTGGTGTTGGGGTTAGAGGAGAAACTAAGTTGTGTGTGCAGTGTGGTGGTAAAAAATACAAAGAGCTGAAACGATATTATGATTTATAAAAAATAATACCAATGGAGTCGGTATAAAAAACGCTGAAGACTATCTCGCCAGATTTTCACCCCAACAACAAAATAACAATTTAGACAAATAATATTATTATATAAATTGAGCAAAATGAATTTGTGAAGCTTCCCATCATCAAGAATTATGAAGCATCTCGTGATGGTGTAATTAGGCACTGTGGATTAAAAAAAAAAAAACAGTCGGTTATGTCACTAATACTGGTTATCTTATGTTCCATGGACATTATTACTCACATAGATTCGTGTTCGAGTGTTTTTAGGGATTGATCAAAGATGGACTTGTGATTGATCATATTAATTCAAATCGAAAGGATAACTCTTTGAATAATTTATTAAATAAATATTTATTATATAATGAATTACGAAAATATAAATGCTATTATTTCTGCGATTGAAAAATTACAACATGACGGTATAAAAATTTCTGATTAACTGAATCCTGAAAAAATTATTTGTGATTTCGAATCATTACAGCAGCGAAAATTTGAAAATAGATATATATTTCAAGCCGATTACAAATTCATAAAATCATTGCAACGATCGATGTTACAATCATTAGCAACAGTCAATGAATCGCAGATTAAAAAATTTGTTTCACTCGCACAAGCGATTGAAAAAATTAGATAAAAATTGTCTCACGAATACGAAATAAAAAAAGATTATGAATGCTCGTATAAGACAATTGAGAAGGATTATGTCTGATTGTGAAACGATCCATAATGAAAATGAAAGTGCTGTCACCAGTGACTGTAGTGAAAGTGAAAGTAGTGACAACGTCAGTAACAGCTAAACAAAGTGGAAGTACAGGGGGAATAATTCATTTCTGACTGTAGTAAAACAAAATAGTTATTTTTTATCTTTGATAATAGTAAATATTAATAAATAAATCTGAAAATAATTCTGAAATCATAATAAATTCGAGTAATATACCCGACAATTTGATGAAATTGTTTGATAATCATAAACATTGTGGTAATATACACGACAATTTGATGAAACTGTTTGATAATCAAAATAAATTCGAGTAATATACCCATCAATTTCATAAAATTGTTTGATAATCTTAATAATTACGGTAATACCCGTCAAATCTGTAAAATTAACCCTTTGACAAAGTCAAGGCTGAGCGTTGTCACCAGTGGCTGTAGTGAAAATGAATGTAGTAATTGTGAATGTTGAAACATTATAAATCTGGAAAAAAATCTGTGAAAAATATCGATTTTTGTGATTTTTGGACGATTTTTGTGACTTTGAGATGATTTTTTGTGACTTGTTGACGATTTTTGTTGATTTTTTTTTTTTTGACAGTCTTTGTTGATTTTTGTTGGGTAAAGTACTTAACTTCTCTAAATGGTTTCATTTAGAGAAACTCAAAAAATCGATTTTTCGCTGTAAAATGACGAAGAAAAGGAAATTTGACCAAAAAACAATGGCAAAATCCGCGAAAAATAGAGGAAATTTGCGACAAAAAAAACAAAAAAATTCATATTTTTTAATTTCTCTAAATGTAACCAATTTGAGAATTTACCTGTTTAACCCGAAGAAAAATGAGTAATTTGACCAAGAAACATCGACAAAATCGACTGAAAAGGGTAAATTTTTAGCGAAAATCACAGATGTTTCACAAAATTCATAGATTTTTTTCAGATTTATAATATTTTTTTTTTTTTTTTTTTTTTTTTACAAAATTATTCTATGATCTTACATTCAGATTTATATTCAGACTTCCCCTGTCAAATCCAACAAGTGTCCCGTCTGGTCAGTAAGTTTAAAATGTATCCTTGATAATAGCGGATTAAGACATCTTAAATAAACAGGATTAATTGGTTCTGATACAATCAAATATCCTGGTGGGACTTGCGGAGTAAATGTATATGAAATGTATCCTTGCTGCGCCTGGTTGGATTTTTCAAGATCTACTTGATAGCTGCCATCAATGACGTCACATACTAGATTAACTGCGATCGTTGATGTGATATTTACAATGCCAAGGAGAGACATGACGGCGTTCACCGTATGGATTATTGTTGTGCTTGAGAATAGTTGCCGGCGGGGCTATTCTCCTCCACGATTCAAGGATTTGCAGAAAGATATTATTTATAGCTCTGCCTGACGTCACATACTAGATTAACTGCGATCGTTGATGTGATATTTACAATTGCTTTTCCATAATGTTTCAAATACAGATCTCGTAAATCATCATCGAATTTTATATTTTTAATAATAATTTTGTTAACATACTGTATATCTGACCTGACCTGGTTCAGATGTTGAATCATTTCAATAATCTGTTGTTTTATATCATCGTTGTAATGTTGTACTAAAGATCTAAACAAATTATATAAATTCTCAAGTATTTGATTGTATTCAGGTTTGATTGCGTCGGCGAATGATTTAATAAACTCCACATTGACAATTTTATCATGATCTTCAAGTTTAAATAAATAAATACCTAAATCAGGAATCTTTTCATTTTCACTGATAAAATAAGCTCTATCAAGATGATACCACGCACGACTTTTCCGATATTCTGGAAGCTTTATAAATATTCGTTTTGTTGTGAGGAATTCATCTTTGGTCGGTTCTGGTGGTCCTTGATAAACCGGAGGAGTCTCAGGCCAACTTAGAACAGTTCTGATTGATGATTGATAAATATCTACAGCATAATCTAGTGTAGATATTTCTATCGCGGTTGATAATGTTGGTTCGTGAACAGTAATGGCTATCTTTGATTCTTTTCCTGTAATAGTTTTGATTCTGTGCTAGAATTCATCGTTCATTTGTTCTATCTGATAACTGCCTGTTGGAATACTTACAACTTGCCAATCAGGAGTTCCGTAAGGTTTGTTTGTATATTGAAAATACCAGCGAATTGTTTGATGGTAGTCCACCAAAAGTTTTTGATCTACTCTCTGGCAAACTGTAAGAAACTCACAATTGTGCTAGTGCTATTTCTTTGGCTGGAATCGCAGTTGGAAAACTTACGCTGAACTCAGGACTGGTTGAGCTTACTGATATCATTGTTGTTTTCAATGGTGTTGTATTAGCGACGATCTGTTGTAGTAGTTCTTGCGATGACGACATTATTCTAAAAATTTTATTTTAAATCAGGATTTTTCGGAAGTCGAGGTCACTGTCGTTGCCTCATGGTGAATTCCTCATTGAAAAATAAGGATCATTTCTGTGAACTCTTGATCTGATATAATTCCATCGCTGAGACTTGATGATATCAACAAAGACAATTTGGAGTATGCTAGCGTCGCCGTATGTAACTTTATTGTATACTCATGTAATTTATCAACCGCGCATGTGGATATTTTCTTTGCGATGATATTAAGAATACCAGCAACACTGGTTATAACAGCAACACCAATTCCTATTGCTGGTGATATCACGTATGACGCTGACAATGCGCCGATGATCTTTACTGTTCCAGCGATGACCGCAGATGCACAGTATACAATTATGTCAGTAACAACAACACGTCTGCGATATTTTGTTTTTGTTTTATTGTATAATCGTCGATGATATTTTTCAGTTGTTTATGCCACGAACACACTTGTTCATACCTAAAACCTTGAACGTCGATCATTATATTTAAAGTAGGTGGTAGTTTGGCGACTAATTCAAGACACCAATAATACAACAGTCCTAAGTTTTTTCTTCGGGTTCCACCACAAATGTTTCCTCATCGTTTTGCTCCAGCATAAATCCAGAAGACCCAGTTAGTGGATAACGCAGTGAAATTGTGGTAGATATTGTAAATGTTGTAGCACCGAGCACTGAGAACCTGTATATACTGGTAACCTCAGCGCGATGTTTGATGGATTTATTGAGTGGTGTCCATAATGCTGATCCAGACGCTATTGTATATACTACACTGTCGGTAATCTTTCTAATATCAACGAATTTATTATCAATAACCGCTGGACTTTCAAAAAATTCACTAACGGCTTTATTTACGTTTCTACGAAAATTTGTACGTGAGTATTAAACTCAGTTCTGAATGTGGTCATTCCATCATTGATTGTCGTTAACGATGTCATCGTCGAGATATTGCTATCATCGACATATTTTTTTGTTGCATCATCGAAATTCGATTCTGGTGTTCTAAGATTATTAATTCCATTATTATTTATATCGAGAAATGCACGCATCATACCACCGTTAACTGACAAAAATTTGGATTCTTGATCATCGACATATTTTTTGTTGCGGCGTCTGTGGCTGCGGCTGGGTCTCCAAGGACTGTACTTTTATTTCGATTCATGATAATGTGATCCGTGAATGCATCACCGGTTTTCTTGATATAATCGCTAAGTGAATTACCGGAATCTTGTATTTTGCCTTGATCAGTAAACGTAACAATATTCTTAACAACCGTGGTGGGAATTCGTATAAGTACATCTGACAGCTGTATGTTACTTGTTTTTCATCGTCCCTGTTTGTCCTGAAAAATAACTACCTCATTTTGATCCACGCTTGCAATGTTTAACAAATCATGAATTTCATTTCTGAGCTGAGCAAGAGTTGCATATTTGGATAAGTCACCTTGCTGAGTTTTACTCTGAGAAGATCTTCCGTATATATCTACCATGATATTTACTAATGCCTGTTTAAAACGCTGGACAAGGTGGTATATTCGTGCACGACTTTATGAGGTGGTTTTGTTGATAACGATACAGCGTCGTGTACAGCGAGTACAACGCCTCCGCATATTGGCGGATCAGTTATTGTCTGTGTTGGTAATGCTGAATACCAGCTTGGTATATTGAGATCATTAACATATTTTACAAATTCTTTTGGTGGTGCCAACCCATACGAATCGAAATAAATAATTCCAAGTCGATCAATCGTGTATGCAACCCAATGAGTGCCTGGACCAGAGTTTTTATTGAGATTAATGATCCCAGTTTCAACATTTTTGGTTTGTAAGGTAATTGATCACACATAAAAACACCTCTGATATTTTCCATATTAAGTTTTCTTAGCAGCATCAAGTAAATCAAAATTGGACATAGGAAGAATCAACGAACAGTCCCGGGATGTCTTAAACCCTTTCCGTACCACGAATGAGGGTTTTCTGGCAGTCTTAGACCCTTTCCCCTTTTTGGAAGTTTTTATTCTTTTTTTCTGTTGCTTTCTTTAGTGCCATTCCAGCAGCAGTTCCAACAGCACCAAGTGCAGCTGCTTTTGCAACAGCTGGGGCTGCAGCGGCTATTATTCCTGGAATAGCTACAAGAAGTGGAAATATACCACCCGTCTTAGCGATGTCTTTGATGGCACCCGCAGAAAGATTAAGTCGTATGCCGGTCTTTGATCGTTGGCTTCATTGAAGTGCCTGAGTTGACGTTCTGACAATGATAGTTTATTCGGACCACCTTGGATTTGTTCTTTTTTAGTGATATTTTTACTCCACAATTTTCTTTTGATACTGATTGTAGTTTTTTAATCTGACCAAGAGTCAGACTGACACTAACATGATGATATGACATTACAATATCATGAGCGATTTAATTACATGTTTGGAAATCACATATATGTTTTCTACTGGGGCATCAATAACTCTCTTTCGTCCACCAACACCCTCAAGTAACATTGTTTCATCGCTGAGTATGACAGTGATTTCTCTGTAACCACCAGGAATAACTGGTGGACCAGGTATTCTTGGTGGTGATCGTGCTACACGAGCTCT
This sequence comes from Megalonaias nervosa, assembly GCA_016617855.1. NCBI lineage: Eukaryota > Metazoa > Mollusca > Bivalvia > Unionida > Unionidae > Megalonaias > Megalonaias nervosa. The sequence goes on along the minus strand of JAECUM010023728.1, from coordinate 31,387 downwards.
GAAGTGTTTATCAATGACAGATTGCTTGAATCAGTCTAAATGTTCCAATGATAAGTAATAGATCGGATACAACGTTGTAAAATCACGCTGAGATATCTGCAAACCAGAATCAACATTCTGATCACGCCCCATAAATGTCATTAACCGATGATAAGCACGCGCTACATGATTGTGATCAAAACTCAGTAATACTTCTTCGGATGGTTCCTGATGCCCATTTATCCTTAAAGAAACTTTGCTAACTCCAAGCTTGTCAAATATCATTGAACTTCGTTTTTCTGTGTTTTCTCGTGCATTTTCCTGAAATACTGTGAATATATGTCGCGGTGCAGAAACACCCTGCTGTGATGCTATCTGCCATGTAAATAAACCAAACATTTCACTTGAAATACTGCCTGTGGTTCTAGTCAACCATGACAATGTTGATTTACCACCTTGATCCATGAAAGAGAATAACCGTTGTTCTTCGGCGATCGATGGAGTGATCACTGGCATCCACAACGAAAGTTTTGTTAGTCTAACTATACCTGCACCAACCGCGTCTGGTCGCCAGATTGCATCATTGACGTTGTTTTTTCTAACAAGTACAACTGTATGCTTGGCTCCGAAAACAACCTTTCTGACATGTCTACAGAATCCAAATATATGCGATAATGGAATTACAGACGAAAATTCTTCTCCATCATTTAACATCGATCTGCGTGCTGTAAATCCTCAGTAGAAATTTTCATTCATTGATGCAACTTCAGCTCCAGCTGCATTTAATGTTATGTTTCTGCTTTCTGGATGATCAGTTGTATCCTTTGCAAACATCATTGATGGACCAGCTGATCTTGAGTAATCATCTCTGCATCTTGCAAGGCCAAGTATCGTCGTAGCAATATCGACGTTTTCCAGGCATGATTCAACGTGTCTTTCCTCAATCATGTATGTGGCGCTTTGAAATAACGCCAGAATAACATTGTTAACAAAACCAGGTCGATCTAAAATTCCATATGCTATACCATCTGCTTGCAAGAGTCTACCTTCAGCATCAGTGAATGCTTCAGCAGGTAAGAAATATCTACTTGTATCCTGAACTTGTAATTCGATTTTTCCATGCTGATTTGGCTCATGTGCGTCATAAGAATGATACCGATAATCGCGCACAGATTCATCTTTGAGTACTGTGCGTCCATGTCGAATGCTGGATCAGATACACGTTTGAACATCTTTAGTATACTTATTATCGTCTGTTATGTGTATGCTGGTACAAAAGTAACAAAAGAAAAGAGTGAAGCCAACAAGCTTTGTAAATTTTAACAAACTAATTTATTTCCCTAGAAAACAATGTAAAAATAGGAAATAGGACTTACGGTTTGTGAATATAATCCAAAAATTTAATCCTAGAATTGAAAAATATAAGTCCTATCACTAAACAGTTCTAATTGAATCCAGGTTCGAATCTCGATGCAATTCCAATATGGAAGGCGATGACGTCAGATGAGGTCGTTGTACTGATGGCAACAGATCCTCGTTGAATCACAGTTTATAATGTTCCCGTTTAAAATTCCAGAATAAATTTCCACTGAATGTCTTTGTCCCAGAACTTTTATAAAGAAAGAGCATTTTCCAGGGTGAATAAATTATCTTAAATAAGAAAAACTCAATTCAAAATAGCAACAACAAGAATACCTTCAAGCCTCAAGGTATTATTTACGACTGACTGGGTCTAATGAAAACCTTCTGTCTTAACACACGATTTTAGATCACATGGTGGCTCACGTGACGGCTAAGTGATTCACTAATTTGAACAGCGCAATAAAAAAAATGCCATTTATCACGTAGGCCCGAATAGCCCTATCTAAAAATCAGATTCTCACGCTGGAAATAAAAAAAAAGAAAGTACTTGGCGAACTCTTCATCCCGAACGGCATTACTTTATATTGATAGAGTCCATCTGGAGTCACAAATGCCGAAATTTCCTTTGCTCTTTCCGTTAGTGGAATTTGCCAAAATCCTTTCAGAAGGTCAAATTTGGTGACGTACTTGGCATTTCCAATTTTATCAATACAGCCATCGACTCTTGGTAATGGAAATGAATCTGTTTTTGTGACACTGTTCACCTTCCTATAATCAGTGCACATACGGAAAGTTTTATCCGGTTTCGGAACAAGTATATATGGTGAACTCCAATCACTTTTACTGAACTCTATGAAATCGTTCTCCAGCAAATACTGAATTTCCTTTTTCAAGTATTCCTGTTTGACAGGGTTCATCCTGTATGGGTGTTGTTTCACAGGTTTTGAATCTACAATTTCAACGTTATGAAAAAATTTGTTTGTCCTTGTAGGAATATCTGGAAACAAGTGCTCATATTCGAATAATAACTGTTTAAGTTCATTCCTTTCTTGTTGTTGCAAATGTAAAAGTTTCTGGTCCAGATTTTCATAATTTCCCAATTCCGAAGATTTGTCACTCCAAGATCAACAGTGTTCCATTGAATTTCTTCACTTAAATCCACAGTGTGTGGTACAGGTACAACTAAATTAATTGCATGATTTACTTGGCTAACTCTCTCAATATATTAGTACTCCATTAATTTATTTAGATCAGAGTACTATTATTATAATTTAACTCATTCATTTTCTTCTTAACTCTGTAAGGGTCGTAAAATCTAATTTGAAGAAAATTTTGAAGAATGAGCAAGAGAGAATGAACTCTATTACAGGACTCAAACGTTCTCTCGATTAAAGTTCTGTGAAACCATAATTTCACTTTTGACTTGAGTTGCTGAGTGCCAAATTCAAGCATAAGAAGCTGGAAAATTCCAGACATAAAATTGGACCCTTCATCCTTTTCGACAGATTTGGGAAGGCCAAATTGAGTAGAAAGAAAGCTTTATCAAAGCTTTTACTATAGTATTCCTCAAAGGAATTACCTCTGGGAACCTTGTTGACGCACACATAATGGTCAACAGGTATTGGTTACCTGACTTGGTCTTAGGTAAGGGACCAACACAATCTACCATAATTCTGCTAAATCGTTCGTCAAATGCAGGAATAGGTTGCAGATGAGCCTTAGGTATCTACTGATTGGGTTTTCCTACCATTTGACAAGTATGACAAGATCTACAAAATTTACAAACATCACTTTTGATTTTTGGCCAATAAAAGTGAGTCAAAATCTTGTGATAAGTTTTATTTATCCCTAAATGACCAGCCAGAGGAGTTTCATGGGCCAAACTAAATATTTCCTGTCTGTAAGATTTTGGAACTACAATCTGATAGTTCACTGACCACTCGTCACTAGCAGGTACCTCGGAAGGTCTACATTTTCTCATAAAAATTCCATTTTTAATGAAATAACAGACAGGTACTTCAGTGGCTTCAGTTTCACTAATTGTCCTCTGAAACAAACAGGAAATCTCAGGATCTTTTTCCTGTTCGACGACAAGTGATTGTCGTTTGTCACCCTGATTAGATAAAACAGAATGAGTATTTAAAAGAGAATCACTGTACCTTTTGATTGATCCAAACAAGGAGTGAAAGTGACCTTATCAAAAGCCTGACCAATACATATGTCAGCTAAAGGAACTTTCTGATGCAAAGAAGGATTGTCAGTTACAAGTGGATTAACCACAACCTTGTCTCCAGCTAGGTCGCTGCCTAGTAACAAATGAATGCCCTCAACTGGTAAATTAGACACTATTCCGACTGTCACAGGTCCTGAAATTAAGCCTGATGACAAATTTACAGAATGGAGAGGTACATTAACAAAGCCGCACTCTACTCCCTGAATGAGAACACTCTCATTAGAACAGGACTTCTCAGAAAAAGGCAAAGTACATGATAATAAAAGACTCTGAGAAGCTCCTGTATCCCTTAAAATTGTAATAGGGATAGGATTCGCCAAGTCACCCAAGAGTGATATAGAACTCTTCGACATGAATGGTTCATAATTCTCCATAATAAAATCAGACTGGGGTTTATTAGAACCAACAAATGTATTGCTTTCAATACATGACAGTGACCTTGACCTCTTAGAAACAAGAGCATTTAGGATAGGTCTATCTTGATTCTGATGCCTATATTTCAATTTGAAGCAATCAGAAATAACGTGTCCTTTTTCTTGCAATAGATACACGTAGGAATAGACAAGGATTTTGAATCAAGTTTATCAGAAGCTTGATTTTTAGAAGTTGTGCCAGATTGAGTTTTAGAAGGAGTAGTATTAGACTGAAATACCTTCCTACCAGTAGACTGCTGAGTGAATGATTTGCCTACAACAGAAACTTTATGCGTTAAGGAATAGTATCAGCAGCACAAGCAGCATTTTCCAAGGTTTCGATCTCATGCTCGTCAAGACACATTCTAATGTCACTATGGACACAGTTCCTAAACTCTTCAACTAACATGAGTTGTCTGAGACTTTCGTAATCTTTGTTAACCTTTCTAGAAAAGCACCACCTATCAAACTGTTGTGCTTTTTCCCATGCAAATTCGACATAGGTCTGGTCAGTTGGTTGTCTAGAATTCCTGAATTTTTGCCGATAAGCCTCGGGGACTAACTCATAACGCTTCAAAATACAGTCCTTAACCACATCATAGTGAGCACTCTGCTCTAGTGACAATGAAATGTAAATATTACGAGCTCTACCAGTAAGTACACATTGTAATAATAGAGTCCAGTACTCCCTTGGCCATTTCAAATTTTCAGCAACTTTTCAAAATAAGAAAAATAGCTGTCTACTTCGTTTTCCAGAAAAGGGGGTACTAACTTGATATTTTTGTAAACATCAAAAGTAGGGGAGTGTTTTCCTTTTGTCATCTCTAATTATTTTTACCGAATTTGAAATTCCCTTTCATCCTTTTCTCTTTTGCATTTGCTTATTTAGTTTTTCTTTCTAAATTGCATTTGTCTTTCCTCCCTTTTCTTTCCATTTGTATCATTTCTATCTGAAACTGAACCTGTCTTATCTCTAATTCCAACTTTTTTAGCTGTAATTCTATTTTCAAAATATCCAAATACTCCTGGGTAAAATTTTAAACATTCTCTACTTTTGATGATATTATGAAAAAAAACCTGTTGTTTTCCCTAAAGATTTCAAACAAAATGTAAAATAGTACTTGGGATTTAAAAACTAAGGAAATTTAAATTTCAAAAAACAATTTTCTGAAATATTTAGCCAAAATTCATATATCCCAAGGACGAGCAACCCAATTTTCCCTTGTTACGTGTAGGCTGGTACAAAAGTAACAAAAGAAAAGAGTGAAGCCAACAAGCTTTGTAAATTTTAACAAACTAATTTATTTCCCTAGAAAACAATGTAAAAATAGGAAATAGGACTTACGGTTTGTGAATATAATCCAAAAATTTAATCCTAGAATTGAAAAATATAAGTCCTATCACTAAACAGTTCTAATTGAATCCAAGTTCGAATCTCGATGCAATTCCAATATGGAAGGCGATGACGTCAGATGAGGTCGTTGTACTGATGGCAACAGATCCTCGTTGAATCACAGTTTATAATGTTCCCGCTTAGAATTCCAGAATAAATTTCCACTGAATGTCTTTGTCCCAGAACTTTTATAAAGAAAGAGCATTTTCCAGGGTGATAAATTATTTTAAATAAGAAAACTCAATCCAAAATAGCAACAACAAGAATACCTTCAAGCCTCAAGGTATTATTTACGACTGACTGGGTCTACTGAAAACCGTCTGTCTTAACACACGATTTTAGATCACATGGCGGCTCACGTGACGGCTAAGTGATACACTAATTTGAATAGCGCAATAAAAAAAAAAAAATGCCATTTATCACGTAGGCCCGAATAGCTCTATCTAAAAATCAGATTCTCACGCTAGAAATAAAAAAAGAAAGGCTGTTTACAATTTAGCTAACACGTGGGCCGAACATGACCTTGGTAATAGCCAATTGTTTTCACTCGATGTTTACAAATTCTGTGAACCAAAGTGAGCTAAAAATAGTGCTTAAGTCATACTTTTGCGTTCTAATCAGACTGAATTTTCTTTCAAAAATATCAAATCCCGTGAAAATAATCATTACAATAAAATGTAATGAAACAAAAAGAAAAAAGAAAAAGAATTTTAAACTAACACACAAGTAATTAAATTACATATACGTAACACGTCTAACACGAAGACCACTTCCAGCTATCAGACTAGCAGTTATATTTGTTTCTTTTTCACCAACTAACTCTGCTAATTTTTTATTTGCAGCTTGATGTATGATTTTACTAACATTTGCAGGCATCACTTCAGTACTGGGTAATTTTACTGGCTGAGGTTTTCGTCGTATCAATCGTGCTAGTCTATCTTTAATTGCTGAGAATGTTTTGCTGGTAACACCACCAACAGCACCAATACCTTTCTCACGAGCAACGTCAGTAGCTTTCATTCCCAGTTGCTTTACAATCGGTATTGCTTTTGGGGCTATCCTTCTGAATAGACCCTGAACAACATCACCGAGTCCATCACCGTAGATCGCTTTATAGGTTGGTAATCGCGAATTTATCACCCTGACCATGATCGGTCCACGTTGAGCATTATGTATGATCATTTTATTTTAGTCATTGTATCTAACTGTTTAATCACTGTGGTAATCATCAACGATTTCATCGATGAGAGACCGATAAATATTAATATCCATAATACCTCCTGTAAATAATCGTTGACAAATATCAGCTACTTCATTAATGTTTTCTGGGGAATTATTTCCGGCTCGTTTTCCGCCAATCAGAATTTCTAATCGTTCAACATTGGCAAGGACGTTATCGGGACAAGTAATAAGACCACTTCCTTGAGTAGCAATACCACTTCCAGTTGCACTGGGGGTTTCATGGTATTCTTCTTCCTCACTTAATATTGGACTGCCTGATCTTTTGTGTTGTTGTTGTGGTTTTTGTTGTTATTGTTGTGGTGGTAGTGGTCTTGTTGTTGTTGTTGTTGTGGTTTTTGTTGTTGTTGTGGTTCTTGTTGTTGTAATTCTGAAAAATAGTTATCTATTGTATTATTAAATGCAATATATCTTAGATCACTATATCGGGCCTGATCAGCTTCGTAGTGTATACGAAATACCCATTTGTACCAAATTTCACGACTTATAATATCATCAGCGTACTCGGGTTTCAAAAATCTTTTTCTTTGATGAAAACTTACGGCGGCAAACAAAGATAAATCTTTCATACTGTAAAGTTTTTTGATCTGTTTAATATTGTCTACGGTAAATTTATCTTTCAAATTAGTTCTCTCTCCTGCTTGTTCTGGTTCTGTTTCTGGTTCTTGTTCTGGTACACGATCTTTTATATCACCATTTCAGCACGAGCTTGGTCAATGCCTTCAAGTATTTCTTGCACTGCTTGAGCAGCAGCTACATCAGCCGAAAGTTCTCGTAGAATCTTTTTTGTTTTCTTAGTTCTTTCTGCTATTTTTCCAGTTGCTTTAGCAGTTTGCTCTAACGTGGGAATAAGACCCTTAGTAGCTTCTGTAACCGGTTTAAATAATTGTTCTGCACCTTCTGCAAATTCCACTTGAGACTCCTGACGCGCTTGTAGTTGCTGCTTGACAGAATCACGGACGGGTAGATATTTCTTAATTGCCTCTAGTCTTTCTCGAGCTAGTCTAGCAGAGTGTGCTTCCATTATTGATATAATAATGATTTAATTACACAGCAGCAGAGGAGGTGACGATCAACAGTAAGTGGGCGGCGAGCAAACAAACACGCATAAAAAATTGGAAAAAAAAAGTCAACGACGAAGTAACAAAAATGAGCGAACCCAATCGGTCGGATAGAGGCTTCGGTTTGACGTTATTGACCTTATATTTTCAGCCTTCGCAGGAACCTTTATTTTTGCAAACTTACCCTTCTAGCCATGTGGCCTGTTCACCTCCTCTGCTGCTTAACGAACATACCCGGCTGGTTGCATGTGCGAAGTGCACGATGTACACAGGCGCCGCCGCTGAATAATATGTGCCAACCCTTCTGAAAGGCGCCAAACAAAGGTTTGGAAAGGCGCCAAACATGCATCGCGCACACTAGAAAAACACCAAGCCCCGGGCCTGATAACGAACGTTCTAATTTATGTAGGAGAACAAAATATTTTTTTCAAAATGTTCCGTGTTTGAATTTGTACAGGCTTCTGAAATTTGCATGTTTACCGTAACCTCACGGTGGTGCATAACCTAGTAATTTCTATATTATCTTGCACGCAGTAGAAAGCTGGACAATTCAATTTCTACTTAGTTTTAGTATGTATCATAAGGGACTGACCATTTATTTATTTATTGTCGGTGCTAACTCTGTCCCCAACAAAAATAAAAAATATTCTTGCTGTCCATCATATTTCTTTTCAAAAATTAGATCTCCATGTTGGAAGGAAAAATGCCAGTCCAACCACCAACCCACCCCAAAAAATGAACGTTAAATCAAATTGCTGCTGCATTAAGTCATTAATACATAAGTATTGCTGTTATGTAGATGACTCTGTCCTGAATGTTCAGCCACTTAAGCTGTGAGAAGAGAACATCAGAAATGTTAACACTGAGAACGATTTTTTTCAGCTTTCTTTCTGCTGCTTGTACTATATGTGTAATTTTCATATGAGACTGTAATTGTGATTTGCGAAATATGAAATGCAATACTTTGGTGTCGTGAGGTATATGTGAGTTTTCCTTTATGCAACTTGACAAAAACAGTTTTAAATTGAGAATTTGCATAACTGGTTAATATGTTTATTCCATCCAAAATTACAATTAACATGCCCACCTAAGTGTTGTTCGTGTTCTGCATTGTAGTATTCTAACCTTTAACAAATTGCTCTAGCTCCTGGTTATTAAGTTTTGAAAGCTTTTGTTTTATACTTATTATTGCGCATTTGTTTGAGGCTTTTTGAGGGGGTGTTTTTGTTTGCATTAATGGAACATTTGGTCAGCTAAAACATGGTCTGAATCATTATCCAGTTTTAACTGGATCGGATTCTTATTAAGAGCAGATGTATGAACCGTTCCATCATCTACGGAAAGGTCAGGTTGTGTATTTGATGAGTGTAAAGAAAGGGCATTAATGAATATTAGAAATAGAAGCGGTTCTAAAATAGATCCTTGAGGCACATCAGCTATTATTAGCAGTGTATCTGATTTAGCATTTTCTATACAAATGTCTTGACACCTGTTAGTAAGAAAAAGCCTAAACCAAATTTTCTTCGAGGGAAGAACTTTGAGGGCTACTTTTTAAAATCAATAAAGGGTAAATGTGTTAAATTAACATCATTTGTGTCTAGAGACCAGTTTTCTGCACGTTTTCTAATGCAGTCAAGCATTACTGGGAATTGCAAAATCCTGACTGTCCTTTGTATAACACACTATTTACCTTCAGGTAATTTTTATGCTGGTCAGCTGGGATAGTGCTGTAAGGATTGACAGAGTCTCTGGTCACTTGGATCATTCTCTGATCCACCTTTGAAAACGTGGAATACTTTTGCTGCTTTTCGGGTGCCATGAAATGTGCCCGTTTTAGTACTTAAACTCAAAACACATGCTAATGATTTTAAATTAAATAAGAGGAACATTTTAGTGTGTTAGGGGCTGTACCATATTCAAAATCTGTTGACTTGGAGGTGTTGAGTTTTAAAAGCATTTTTATAATATCGGGATTCTTGGGCTTTCTGTAACTTTCATATGGCACTTTCAGAAAGTATTTACATGATATGGTGTTCATGTTTTGTAAGGTCTGATAAAGATCTATACTTGTGTGAGCAAAATATTCTTAAAACAATTACGGTGAAATTTTTTAGTTTGACAAAATACCATTTAATAAAGTGAAAGGTAGCATTTATTTTCAAGGTCATGAAGAAAAACCTCTTCATTAAAAATGCAAAAGTCTCTATATCTAATTATGATTGATTTAGTGAGCAAATATCTTGTTATACATAGAGCATAGTGGTCACTAATAGCACAAGTTAAAGCATTTACGTTGGAGATGTTATCAACATTGTTCATATCAATGAGTCCTATCAGAGTAGAGCTGGTTTAAATAACTCATGTTGACATGAATAAGCTTTATGCATCGAGTCACAATGACCCTGGTCTTTTACATTTTGACGTCGAAATCAATAGGCCTCTTCCATACCTTAAGTGCAGTCATTTGCAAGTTTGGTCAAGATACGTGTCCATAACTAAGGTTATATGAAAACCATTTTTCTTCTTGCATTAATAGTGATATTTACCATTTTACGCCAAAATCAATAGGATTCTTTCTTGCCCAAAGTGTACACAATCCATAAACTTCGGTGAAAGAACATTGTTGAGTGCTAAGTTGTTGTACTTCATCCATTTTTCATTTTTCAGCAATGGTAACCTTTACCTCTGAGCGTTTGATTCCAAGATCATTAGACCTTTCCCTTGCACCAATCACTAGCCATCCAAAAAATATAGTTCAGATCTGTCATGTCAAACAAAAGTTATTATGTGGAGACCATTTTTCTTCTTTCATTCTCAGTGACTCTTACTTGGGACCTTTTAATCACAAACACTTTCTTAGCCCAAGTACATGCCATCAGTAAAGCCGTGTAAAGGTAGGTGATGTAAAACTAAAGAATTGTGAGGACACAAAAATGTAAAGGACAGACGGACCTCATAACGTTATATGATTGTTCTTTTTGCAGGAATATAGAAATGAAACATGACTGTATATGTGACTGAATTGTTAAGCAAAATATATTGTCAACAATACAATTAACTGAACTTTGTAAAAATAATGATTTGCTTTGCCAAGTCCATTGTTAAATTTCATGGACTAATTAGTTTATCAAGCCCATCATCCATAGTCATACTAATTTATGTTTGTTTTCTTATATCTCTTGTAATTACCAAGCTGGCATTTAAGATCAAATTACAGTTCATAAAATGTAAGGTGTTGATCCAATCAAGACTTGAAACCTAACATTCTGAACAGAATCTGTGTCTAATGTCATTCTAAAGTAAAATTGTTTTAAGCGGAATTAATTTAAAATGAATTGTTATATGTATTTATGATTTTATACAACATTCATTCAGCTGAAGGTACAAAAAGCAGTACATTTTTATAACCTTTTATGAGAGAAAGTATATTGCCAATACTCGCATCTTCGGGTGATGGCCAGAACATTTACGGAGTTTCATCGCAATCCCTCGAAAACAGTCCCTTGAAAGAACTGACACTGCTCTGTCCAAAAATAATTTTCTGGAATTAAATATATGACAATTTCTATATTTTAACTAATGAGTATTGAAATCATCTAAGATATTCTTGAGTGATATAATTGTCAAATTAGCCAATGGTAGCCATAATAGACGTAAGATTGCAGCCATAATGGATGCAAGATTAACACCAATTCCATCTGCGGAAATTTAGATACTGTCTGAAGACTTTTGGTGAAAACCTCATGAAATTATGGCCATCCATTTTGGAGAATTAGTGACAAGACTTTCAAAATGTTCATTGTGGCAGCCATTTTCGTTCAGGACCAACTACTGGTAAATATCGTATGAAGTGTTTTGATGAAAATCCTATATCGATATGACCATCAATTCTTCTGGAGAAGCAACAGATCTTCAAGATGGCTATTGAGGTGGCCATAATGGATGTCAGACTGGCTTCACTTTAATTCAGGACCAAACAGATCCAGTCAGAAGTCTTCTGGTGAAAACCCCATGTCCATATGACTTTCCATTTGGGAGTAACGATTTTCCAGATGGTTATTTGGCAACAATAACTGAATCAAGACTGTCTATCATAATTAGCCTTCTGGTTAAAAACGCCATGTCCATATGACTTCCCATTTAGGAGTAACAATTTTCCAGATGGTTGCTTTGGCAACAATATTTAAATCAGGACTATCTATCAAATTTAGTCTTCTGGTGAAAACCAGAGTTTCCATTTAGGATGAGCAGCAATAATAAAATTTTAAAGATGGCTGCCATGGTGACCATACGGGAAGTCCGATTGGCACCATTTTTATTTATTACCAGGTCGACATCATAAAAAGCCTGCTGGTAAAAATCAATATTAACACGACCTTCCATCTAAGAGGAGTAGCAATAAGATTTTCATTATGGCTGCTGTGTTGACCATATTTAATAATAGATCAGCACTTTTTTATTTAAGACCAAATCAACACCCTAAGAAGTCTCCTGATGAAAACATCATGTCAGTATGACCTTCTGTTCATGAGGTGTAGCAATAACAAGACTTTCAAGATGGTTGCAGCTGTAACCATACTGGACAGTAGATCGGCACCATTTTTATTTAATGACCAACTATACACATAATAAAAAGTCCTTCAGGAGTAATGATAATACTTTTAAGATGGCTACTGTGGTGGCCATACTGGATGTCTGAAAAGCGTCATTTTCGACTAGGAACAACTAGGCCTTGGGGTAAATGTGTGTGTAAGTATGAAGAGGTGGTGTCACGACAACAAACTTGTTCTAATGGCCAGACAAATATTGGTTGACAGAGAGCAGATGGACAAAGGACAAAAAGTTCCCCCATAAGCTCTTCTTGTCTGTGACCAGGAGAACTGAAAAGCACAGGACTAATAATGCTAATGAAAATGTGTGCCAGCCGCCAAGATAGATGAAATGATTCATAAATATCTAGCCTCTCAATCCCAATATTGTACGAAATATCAAAAGCAAGGTAATGTAAAATCTCAGTTTTAGGCGATATTGTAAGAAATATTGTCAATCAAAGGCCTAACTGCTCTTTGAAAGTATAGCATTTACTTAAATGGTCTGAAATGTTGTGTTCTCATGGACCAATACAATACAGCCTAATGTTGGACTGGGTTTGGTAATGCATGGTTTAACACCATTTTTCAGCACATGATGGTCTGTACAAGGTGGCTAATGTATTTGGTGGAGGAGGACACAGAAAGACCCTGGGAAGACACCGACCCACAGAAAGCAACTGACAAGCTTTAGCACATACACACTGGTCTAGCGGAGACTCAAACTCACACAGATAGAAGCAAGATGTGCGATAGATCTGGCGAACGTCTTAGGCCACTCGATCAACCGGGTTCCCCAGCCTTGTTGTAAGGGACAGGTGATACAGACGACGGCCAGGGGAGCCAAGCCTGAGTGGAGGGAGGGCGAGGAGTTTACAACATCTTTTCCGAGTGGAGGGCGCCGTAGACAACTTATATGTGAATATATACGGTATATCCACACAAAAAATATGGCCTTTTATTTTCAAAGTTTTAGTGTGTGTTACATTTTCCAGCTCAGACCATTTTGTGAATATACAAAATTCCCCATAACCCAAACACTTAATAATTAACAGGTTTTAGAATACTGAACATTTATCATTAAAGTCTGGCTCCAATTTAAGAAAAAAAAATCTTGGTGGACAAACAAAAAAAAGAAGGGAAAACCATTTAAATTGATGTCATTTCGTTAGTCAGCAGAGTCAAGACGCATAAATCTCAAATAGAAGATCTCTTCAATTTCCTCATCAAGTACAAGTGACTGAAGTTCGAATTTTAAGAATGACAATGACAAGACAAGAAAATATGAAGTCCCAAGTGTTATGTATTTCAAAATTTTGTGAAACGTTTGGTACATGACTGTATCTATATTGTAATTTTTATTCATTACTAAACTGTAGTGATCGCCTGTAAACAAGATATGAAGCTAATTTTGTACACAGATATAGATTCTAGCTTAAGATATTCAGTGCCTGTAGACTGCACTGGATATATAGATAGGTATTTAAAATCATTAATAATAATAATAATATTGACAATTAACCTTTTTACTATTTTGGTGTTAATTCCCACTGGATGGGTCTATCAGGTGGGTTCTTAGAAGAATTAAGTTAATTTCCCATTGGATGGGTCGGTCAGATGGTCTTTAACGACATGGGATATTGTGAAATGTCACATAGTGAGTAGGAGAAAATTTGTGTTAGGGCCTTAAGAGTGCATAAAAGGAGAGAACTAAGCAAATGATTCATTACTATTTCATATTCTTATTTCATATATTCTTAGGTTAACATCAGTCTGCTAATGTGTATAGAAATAATTTCAAGGGGGGACATTTGTTTGGTTTATTTGTAATTACAAATTGCTCATTTGGCTAAAATATTATTCTGGGTCTATTGCGAATTTATTCAAGGAAGTTTTGGACAATGCTATTGTTATACATCAGGACTACTGACAGACCAGTACATTAAAGGATATGGAATTCATTCGGAACATTAAATTCTTTTGGTCTTGTGTAGAAGTTTTTAGAGTTATTTTCAGTTTAATTCATAATACTCTCAGTTCCTCCTAAATTTTCATTTTATAACTTTGATAATTAAATTATTTGTTAAGTGTTACAAAACTTGTTGGGTTTTACTTCTTTTTGTTGATTAGTTTATGACAATAGAGTTCTAACATAAGATTCTTACCCTGAATATCATCTAAACTGTGTTTAGTCAAATATACTGTATTATCTATGAAACATGGACAATCCAAGTATCAAATTATTACCACTAGTACCAGATAAGGCTGTTCTGTGGCATCTTCAAAGAGACATTGTCCAAACCATATACACCATACGTAGTTTATCTTGTAAGGTGGGAAGGAGGTCAAATAATTATAATGATGTAATAATACATATTATTAATGCATAGCTTACTTGTTTTCCGATGGATAAGACCTAGATCAGTGATTACCAACTTTTTGGGGCAGCGACCCTTAAAAATATTTTTTCTGAGCCTCACGAAACTACAAACGCAGGTAATAATGCAACAAACTTGTCATTTATGAACCAGCCAAAATCCAAGATCAAATAACCAAAGTGGTAGGATTCATTTATTTCAAAAAGACTCTACTCACCCTCTTGTCATTATTAAAAGGTACCAAACTTCATAGTTTCAGACATGTCACCACCCAATAAAGAGTCAAAATTAGAACAAGTATTGAGGTTTTGAAAAGAGTCATTTAACAGTAATTGTGGGTCGGAACAACACATACATCTGTAATCACTCCCTAAAGACAATGGAACAAATGTCTGAGTGTTTATTTTATATGGTACAGGCATACTCTAACCATAATGCAAATCTGGTTATGTCTGGATTAATTCATGCCACATGGTCACATGGTGATTCTGTAGTCCACTCACTTCTGCAGGCTATGTTGTAAAACTTTGTGCTACTTTTCAAGAACCATAATAAGGCCTTTCTTAAAGTTGAGTGTGGTGTATGAAAACTGTAAGACATTTATAATACTATTTGCTTTCACTGTAATCAAAAGAAAGTTGAATGAAATAAAATAATGTCATGTTTCTGTTACACTGTGCTCTTTATTTAATTTCCTGTAATTTCATGTATTATTAAGAATATAACTTGATATTATATACATGTAGATTATGCACCATCTTAGATAAAATGACTCCCAAAGAAAAATGCACATCTCCTGAAAATTATTTCATTCCCAAGATTTTGGGACAAGGGTCAAATTCACTCTTCACTTAAACATCCTCATAAGAATCCTGCTCTACATAATAAAAATCCATTCATGCTTATTTATGTTATAAAGCTCACGAACCTGTACAACTAAAAACCTGTGTCATGACCTCTGACCTCACAATTTTCAATGTCAGTGTGCCATCAACTTGACTGGAATGCAACTAAATATAAAGCCTGCTCAAAATTCGCTTCAATATGTTTAAGTCAGTGTTTATAAACTCAGTAAGTACAAAAAAGTCAAGCAACAACCTTTGATTTGACCCCAAGGTCAATTAGGTCTGGTTTTCCAAACTCCTTCATAAAAGATTTCATTCAAAACCAATTAAATATTACATGTGTTTTAGTGGAAACCCCATGTCAATGCCACCCTTCATGCAAGAGTAGTTGTAACAAGGTTTTCATGATGACCACTACAATGCTATGTTGGGTTTCATGATGACCACTACAGTGTCATGTTGGGAGTCAGAGGAGTCCCATTTTCTTTCAGAACTAGCTACATAATGATAAAATAGTGTTTTAGGTACAATCTCATTTTGAAGTGTTTGTTTTTCTTTTTGTAAATGTTTGTATTACCATCCATTTACTGGAAGTAGCTCTTAGAAGATTAGTCAAACTTTTATGAGGTCACAGTGGGATCATTTTCATTTACGACCAACTACATATATGAACAAGTGTTTTAGTGAAAACTCCCGTGTCAACATGACCAACTAGACATCAAGGAGGACTTAAAGTGAAAACTCCATGACATTATGACCAACTAGACATCATAACAGGTCTTTCAGTGAAAACTTCATGTCAATATGACCAACTAGATACCATAAGAGTTCTTTCAGTGAAAACCTGTTGTCTATAGGACCATCTATTCAGAAGAACTATAACAAGATTTCAAGATGGCTTTTGGCCATACTGGATGTCAAAGTGGCACCATTTTCATTTAGGACTAACCAGACCTTGAGATAAATGTGTGTAAAGTTTATAGCAATCCTCCAGGTAGTTTATGAGGAGTAGAGATGAAAAACTTGTGCTAATGGATAGATCAAGGGCAAACAGATGTTTAAAGGAATGACAAACAGACGATGGACAACAGGTTCTTGTCTATGACTAGTAGAGCTAAATTGTTGAACTGGTCTGAAAATCTTATGGAGTTATCTACATATGAACACAGATAAACTATCAGATTTCATTTCTCTATCATTCGTGGTTCTCGATTGTCATCTAAACAAGATTAAGTCCAAAACTTCAAAATATGTATAAACCAATACAAAAGTTACTATCAAAATCTCAAAATCTAATAATGTTATCTACCTATGAATACAGGGTCTATTCTAGAACTGAAAGTATAAGGAGTAAATCACCCCTTGAATTAGACAATGTTCTGAATACAAAGATACAACTTAAAACGAAACGCACAGTTATACATGTTGTTGATTTTTCAGTGCAATATTTTAGAAATTAGTGTGTATCCTGCCATTACACATCCTTGATTAGACCTTGATGAATATAAGTATTTATTATCTTTTCTCTCTGATAATAAGGCCATGAGGTTAGCCCAAAACTAGTTTAGGTTTCTGAAACTGCAGGACTGGCTTTTTCACGGAAATGGCCTTGTCATATTAGAGTGGATTGGTCTAAAATTGGTCAACCACACTTCAATATTCATTAGGCTGAACTAGTTTTATATTTTAATCACATTAATTCAGATCACTTTACAATGATAATGCATGCTGTTGAAAACATTTTGATGCAACCACATGCTTACCTTAATGAAATTTATAGGGAGATCACTGGGGGTGGTATTACTTAGGAAGATCTTGCCTTGTCTGTTCAAGTTTCACAAAGTGAGGTGGGTGGGCTTGCTTTTGAGCAAGGCATTTCAGTGGAGAAATGCCGCAGTCTACCTTATATGGTGTTTGCTTAATTATGCTAAGTTTTGTCAAAAATGTCCAAGTCTGAAAAAGACAACACTATAAACTGTCACACTGCAGACATCATAGCAATATGACTGAAAATTTTTTAAAGCTACGTTAAAAATCTAAATCACACACACACACAAAAGTTCATAAATGTGTAAAACCTTGAGAAACTGCTGTAATGACTTGAAAGATCACATTATGTTATGGCATATCTGAATCTGTACAGTTTGCAGTTGTACTTGTATGCAAGTATACATACTGTACCTATTTCTTGGTCCTTTGGATTTGATTTATAAGCAAGTATACATATGGTACCTATTTCTTGGTCCACTGGACTTGACTTATACACAAGTATACATACTGTACCTATTTTTTGGTCCATTGGACTCGACTTAAATGCAAATATACGTACTGTACCTATTTCTTGGTCCTTAATACCTAATTTATAAGCAAATATACATACTGTACCTATTTGTTGGTCCTTTGGACTCAACTTATACACAAATATACATACTGTACTAAATTCTTGCTCCTTTTGACTCGCCTTTTACACAAGTATACATACTGTACATAGTTCTTGGACCTCTTGTTTACTAAAATAATAAAAAGTCAAGCTTAAGTTCATCTTAGGTTGCAATACATTGAACATAAGAAAAAAAAATTCTGAAACAATTATGATATGCTCAATTTAATTCATCTTTCTCTGGGAACAAGACAACATCGACGGCTCTGTCCATTTCATTAACTGGAATTGTGTCACAAATTTGCTCGTAAAATGCCAGGGCAATAAGTAGGGGTCTCTTGCCAGTTTCCTCACATTTTCTTATGTAACTGTCATAGTAGCCTTTTCCCCTTCCTAGTCTGTCCCCTTGTCTTGTAAATCCTAATCCAGGTACTATGATAAGGTCAAGGCCACCTGAAAAAAGAAGCAAAAAGAGATACTGTTAAATATTTTTTTAAAATGTTGGACCATGATAATATTTCTGTGTAATCTATGAAAGGCCTGTCAGCTACAGGAAGCTTAAATATCTCAATCAATATACTCTCAACTTGCTTTTAAATTAGCATTTTTTTTTATAGTTTTGTATTCTTACATATTTGCTTACATAAATTAATAGCTATCCATTCTTCCACCCATGAATGCATAAAACTTGTATACATACACATACATAAATACACACATAAATACACACACACACACACACACACACACACACACACACACACATCCATGTAATTATATATGTTAATAAACATATATAGACATATTAATACAATCAAACTTGCACACACCAGACAATGCTAGAATGATGACAGATTAGCCCAGAGTGTAGGAGTTGTATTTGTATGGGAAATGGTATCTTTAACAACTGTCCATTGGCAGAGTAAGCCAGGTTATGGGAGTAAGGATGTAGGGGTATGGGATGAGGTGTGGTCAGATGAAGAGGTAATAGAGTGGCAAACAGAGATAGTGTTCTGTTTGTGTTTATTATATTTAAAAAAGTTGGTTTATATGGTTACCATTTGGAGTCAAAATATTTTCATGTACAATTTGTGTATGCTGACTACTTTTCTAACAGAAAATGCAATTTCATTTCTGTCTTAAAATGAGAAAAATTTGGCTATTTATTGTGAAATGTACATTAATTTTGTAAACTAAAATTTCAACTCAAATATAAATCAGTTAATCACATCATCAGCTTTTGCTTCATCCATTATATTTACTCTTGGATGCATACAAATTGTATGCAGTTGCACACTTTAGTAGATACAAATTGCATACACTCACACACTTTGGTATATACATCTTGTATACAGTCAAGCACTTTGGCATATACAAATTGTAAACAGTCACACAAAAAGTTGTATACAGTCACACACTTTGGTAAATACAAATTTTATACAGTCACACACTTTGGTATATACAAACTGTATACAGCTGCACTCTTTGATACATACAATTTGCACAGCTGCACACTCTTTGATACATGCAAACTGTACACAGATGCACACACTGTACACAGCTGCACACACTTGTACAGTACATAAAAAATGTGTACAGTTGCACTCTTTGATAAACACAATTTGTACTCCAATGCACACTCTTTGATACATGCAAATTGTACACAGTTGCACACACTCATTGGTATATAAAAACTGTACAGTTGCACACATTCTATGATGTATACCAACTGTACACAGTTGCAATCTGAGACATACAACTTGGACTTAGTTGCACAAACTTTTTGATTGATACAAATTGTACACAGTTGCACTCTTTGATACATAAAAATTGTATGTAGTTGCACTCTTTGATATATACAAACTGTACACATTTGCATACTCTGAGACATAAAAATTGTACATATTTGCATACATGCTGATCTATACAAAGTGCACACAATCTTTGATACCTACAAATTGTACACAACTGCACTCTTTGATACATACACATTGTACACTTGCACCCTCTTTGATATATACCAATTGTACACAGCTGCACTCTTCGATACAAATTTTACATAGTTGCACATTCTTTGCTAAATATACAAACTGTACAGACAGTTACACACTCATTGACATAAACAAATTATACAGATGGCTGCACACACTCTTGGATACACACCAACTGTACACTTGGTAGCACATCCACTTTGATACAAATTCTTGTATACATACAAATTTGATAGCTGCACACACTCTTTAATGCACACAAACTGTAAAGATAGTTGCACGCACTCTTTCATGCATACAATTTGTACAGACAGTTGCAAACACTCATTATTCACCCTAAAAGTTATTCAAGAAATATTATGTTTTGGGATTCTCCCACATAAAGATCAGATAAAGTTTGTACAGAACTTGTAACAAGTGGGAAATCGCAAATTATTTTGAATTTTCCAAATTTTCTTTAAGTTATTATATGTTGGCAAACTTCTGTGTATAATCTAAGTTTGAAAACATAGGTCTAAGACATCTCATTATCTTCTGAGGCAAGGAAAAGAAGCTTACCAATTTTTTTTAAATTAAAACTGTCAAATCATTTATTCCATTTTACCACGAGGTTTATTTGTGGATACCTCCAATATAACCATCCCCACCATTTTCCAAATATTGAGTCCATTATATCTGCTTGTTTTCCATTTGTTTAATTGTTTCAAGTAAGTGGGGTGGGTGGATTTTTTTCATTTTTTAAAAAAAATGTAATAATTTAGACCAAATAATTCTGAAAAAGGATAATTAATATATTTTGCAAGGGGTGTACTTAACCAGATTCATGTGACTAAGTGTCCTTTTTTTAACTCCTGGACCTAAATCTGGTCATTTGGGTGGTTCTTTCATTTTAAGGATATATGCCCCTTAGGTTAGGATTTAACTTTTCTCAGATTTAATTGTGATCCATGCCTGGAGATATAATAAATTTGTCTCCTTTGTGCATGCAGTGGTACTGTGTATTTTGTTGAGTGTTTTAAATCCTATATGTGTATTTGTTTGAGACTAGCTCATTTTCTCCTTATTTTCCTCTTCTGCATAAAGCAAAGTAGAGGCCCAAGTGGCCTGATTTTTGCTCACCTATCTTACTTAACAGCTGACCAGGCTTATGTGGTGTTGTAAGAACATAACCCTATGTAAACTATCTCACAACTTTCAAATTATATAGAATTAACCTTCTTTTACTACAGTCTCCAAAAATTATTTTGAAAGATAAAGGCATAATGAAACTATGCTATTCTATCTGACAATGAACTCGTCTAAGATCTTGATGATATAAATCTATTTACCATGTTTTATTAAATTGTATGAACAATACAGCTTCTACAGCAGCAACAAGTACAACAAATCATATGCAAGATCACCTTAATAATATAAGCAGATCTGGCTTGCAACAGAACCTGTCTAAAACTATAATCGGTTTGGCCTAAAAAATAGTGTGGTGGGTGAGGGTAGGGGGTTGGAAGATGAGATAGATATCTCAAGTCTCTTTAAATATAATAGCATGCACACTATTTGCTACCAATTTATTTATGCATTTATTTATTATTATCTCAGTTTTAAGAACACAATGGGTACATCAAGTCATTATTTTTCCTCACACATTCACACACACAATTATTTTTTCCAGTCTGGGAGATGCGGCATGCTTTTCCATAATAATGGAAACTGCTACAAAGTGATATGGCCATTATACTTCCCTTCTGTAACCACACTTTATCCACTCCCACCGACCCACACCAAACATCAGTCCCTAAGATCATTTGATCTTGTTGCAGCCCTTTACCTTAAGGGGCTGGGGGGGGATTTGAAATTGTCTCTGAATGTCACTATTCAATTTAGCATTATTTTTAAGTTTCCTCTAAGTTATAGCCATAATTTGTACAATTAAATCTGTTTTATATATTATATTTAATTTAGGTACGACAGGTTATTATTTTCTACTCGCACATTCTCTGCTTATTTCTGATTCTATTTCTTTCCCTTTTCATACATCTGACATTCTAATATTAGGTGTTCTTTGGTAAATTGTTTATTTAGACAACTGAAGCATGTTGTAACAAAGAGTATTTTCTCTTTCTACTTTGCTACTTTTCTTTTAAAACCATCCATCATATTAATAAAGGAATAATGTTTATGTTTAGTTGGTTTTTCTGATTTTTATCCCGTTCTTTATCTGAAATTTATAAAAGTTGCAAGTTAATTTCTGCTGTTGTTACATACATATGTATTCCTTGTTATTTATAAATATCATTCTTGTTCATTTTTCATTGCCATTAAATCCTCACATTTCCTACATCTTTTTGTAACTTCCACAGATCTGCTTTGTGTACCAATATCATATACACATGCGTTTTGCTCAATTTTAAAGATGATCCTAGCCAGTACATGCCCAGTCATGTGCAACTTCCTCCAGGGCACGGGCTGGAAAATGTGATTTTTAAAGCCATACCCCTATGATGTAAATAAGTGGATAAATCCATGTCATGGGCATGATCCAGCCTGCAGGTCATAGGTTTCACACACCTGGTTTGGCCCGTGTAATTATAATCGATACATTTCTCAATTTTGTCTATTCTGTTCAATAAAATAATTTTGAATTTTCAATATAAATTTGGTAAATATAAACCTGCCTTTCCTTTTTTCCTTCATTAAAGTTTCTTTTCTTTATATGGTGCATTCCCTCCAAAAATCTGTTAACAGCCTATTTCATCTAGCATACCTACAGTAAAACTGATAGCATTATTACATACTCTAATTCACCTGGAATATACACAGGATACTGGACATATCTCATTTGTGCGGTACAACACATACAACATTCTAAACAATGGCAAAGTCATGAGTTAAAATATATCATTTCTTTGTACCACCAGATGAAATACATATACAAAACTGCATACATATTTTGTGCCAAGTTGGTGGAAAGAGCGAGTTTGATATGGTATAACATCAGGGCCATCTTTCCCTAGACTCGGAATAAGATACAAATATGGCTGTGTATTTATTACATACCCCCTTTTTGCACCCTTTTAAATATTTTTAGCTTAACTACATGAATGAAATTCAAAACAAACAGGCATTTATAAAAGTTTGATTCACTGTGTCTAATAATGCCCATGTGTGGACGTAGAAGAAGGCAACTGAGTATTTTCAATCTGGGTGTGTGATATGGAAAGATGGGCTGAATAGCTGTATCGAATGCCATATCAAGCATGTAAGATTAAATGGGTATGTAATAAATCCTGTAACTACATAGAAAATAAATGATTTTCATCATATACCAAACTTGATCCTAAATCACACACACACACACACACACATGCAAACTACTTATCCAGGTTGTCCATTTACGATGATACCAGATCTAATATACATGTAGCTGTAAAACAATTTTATCCATTTTTTTTGAATTATGCAAAATGTAAAACTCCTAATACTCATAAATGAAAGGCCACACAACAGACTTGATTTTTTTTAAAAATCAATTAAAAGAAGTTCATTTATTTTATATTTTTGTAGAAAATATAAGATTATATAGGGACAAATAACCCCAACCTGACATATCTTCCTTTAAGGAAACCAGTTTGCTCATTATAAATAACTACTGGAAAATATTCTTTAGCCTTTTTGCAAAACAACCGATGCTATTTTGCAAGCTATGTTGATTAAAGAAGGTTTACATCCTTTGGGAAGATGAGTTATATTTCCTTCTTCCTGATGTATCCAAAACTGTTATGGTTTACATCCCAGGGGTCTCAAACTCAAACCACCCTTAGGGCCACATAAGGACATTTTCGATGGCCCAAGGTCACACCACCTTTGTTATCTCTATTGACACCTTGTGATGCCAATCATTTTGCAGGTCACAGGATATGTCTTGGCAGGCTGCATATGGCCCACAAGCTGCATGTTTGAGACTCCTTGTTTACACCCTTTGGGAAGACAAGTTATTATACCTTCCCCAAAATTACCTGAAAAGTTTATTGCTCTAACATAACCTGAATAAATATCTCTAAAAAAACTAATGAGACATATTTTGACAAATTCTGTTGTACAGTGTTTTAAAAAAAGTCATTTCAATATTTTTCTACCTTTTCTGTCATTGCTGCTATATTTGATTGCTTCTCAGCATTGTCTGCACAAACCTGAACGTATTTTATGCCAGTATGCTGTCAAATTTTGGGTGAATTCTGCTGAGAGGGTTTTGTGGAAAAAAATATTTAAATTGTTTTTCTTCTTTTCAGTATCAGCAACCATATTTCATGCCAGATGAGCATCACTTGTACACATCTGAAAGCCTTTTAAGCCATGATGCTTCTGTCCAATTTAGGCAAATTCTTATAAGCAATTATGTTGAATGGGTTTATAAGAAGAAGTCATTAGAGGTTTCTCTGTTTTTAGTAATTGTGGCTATATTTGACAGTGGATCTGCTATATTTGCAAAGGCCTTCATGCCAGGATGTGTACTGACAAATTTGGGCAAATTCTGATAAGTAGTTTTTGAGAACTGTCCTTTTAATTTTTGTTCTACTTTCAGTTTTGTTTTTGCTGGTTTTACCAGTACTTGTAACACATTACTTGATACAACATGCAGAGGAAATGTGAGCTAAGTGCCATTCCCAAGGGTACTGAGAGGCAACCGACCTGCTGCTATTGGATTGTAAGTCATACACTCAATCAACTCAGCTAATGTGGATCCCTTAAACTTTTAGTAATGTTCACAATAGGTGATGACTGATCAGAATCATTTTTTATAAACCTGGAAGTCTTTTTCTGCCAGGATGCTTTCTAAAAGATTTGGTTAAATTTTGTTCAGCAGTTTTTGAGAAGTCATTTAAAAGTTTTTCTATTTTTTTTAATGGTGACCATATTTGAGCAATTTTGACTAAAGAACATCATAACATGACAATCTTTCAGTTTATGTATATGATGCTGGTCTGGCATCCAATATTACTGGTGTTACTAAATATATATAAACCTTTAAATGACCTCTCAAACACTGCTGAACAGAAATGGACTAGATTTGACAGAAAGTAGCCAGGCATAAAGGTCATAAAGGACATTCCAATTTTGCAAGCAATGCAAATTCACTGTCAGATATGAATGCCATTACTAAAAGTAGTAAAAGCTTTAATGGCTTTTCCTCAAAAACTGCTTTACATCATTTGCCAAAATTTGACAAATGCATCCAGACATGAAGTGCTTTTAAGTTTGTACAAATGATGCCAATATTTAATCAAACATTTAACTTTTTGCCAGATTTGAGATTACAATACGAACCCCTTTCCCTCTTATAATTTAAGTACTTACACAAATGTCTTTTTTGTGTGCAAAAATCACAAAAATTGATCTTCATGAAAATAGAGAAATTCACAGTACATGCATACAGAATAAGCAATTTTACCGTTTACACAA
Organism: Megalonaias nervosa; assembly: GCA_016617855.1. NCBI lineage: Eukaryota > Metazoa > Mollusca > Bivalvia > Unionida > Unionidae > Megalonaias > Megalonaias nervosa. Next base: position 6,067 of record JAECUM010023728.1, on the reverse strand, counting down.
TCAATTAACATATACCTGTTTCTAAAGCATCAGGTCTAACATCTGTATCCTTTGGCTGCTTGATTTTCCACTTTGTCTCAGGAAGGCTTAAATAATCCTCCCATGATTTTAATTGTACCATCTTCATATCTGACCCAATGAAATGTGGAATAAAGCAAGAATGATCTGAAGCAAGAAGATGTCTAAGGATCCCAATGGTTTGGATTTCTTCAGTCATATTCAAGTAGAGGCTTACTCGTTGGCTACTCCTGAACTCGGGTAACTGTAACAGCTGAAAGTTAAGAAAATGTGAAGAGTGTTTAGTACATGAGTATGTATTCTCAAACATGTTTTTATTATATAACAATAAATTATAATATGCATATCTTTCAGTGTGTTTTTATTATATAACAATGAATTATAATATGCATATCTTCTCCATTTTTATTACATAACAATAATTATAAAATGCATATTTTCCAATGTTTTTATTACATAATTAATTATAATAACATATCCTTCATGTTTTTATTACATAATAATGTTATAATATGCACATCTTCCAATGTGTTTTTATTACATAATAATTATAATATGCATCTTTTCCAATGTTTCTATTACTTAATAAATTATAATATGCATATCCTCCAACATATTTTTATTACATAATAATAATTATAATATGCACATCTTCCAATGTGTTTTTATTACATAATAATTATAATATGCATAATTTTCAATGTTTTTATTACATAACAATAATTATATACATATCCTTCAACATGTTTATTACATATTAATAAATTATAATATGCACATCTTCCAATGTGTTTTTATTACATAGCAATAAATTATAATATGCATATCTTTCACCATATTTTACTATATAACAATAATTATAATATGCATATTTTCCAATGTGTTTTATTACATAACAATTATGATATGCATATAGTCCAACATGTTTTTATTACATGATAGTAGATTATAATATCCTTTGTTGTAAGCCCATTTCAGATTTTCAATATGATAAACAAGTTATGATGCTCCACATGGTAAATGAAAAACAAAAATATCATTAGACAAATGTGAAAACAGAGTTATCTACCCTGTCAGCTAGAATGCCGCTGCATACCAAGAACTTCCAGCAAGTACATAGAATGAGCAGTGGACTAAAGCCGTCATTGTTTGTGATGGTACATACATGTAAGGGCATGTGTTCACATGCCTGTAAGTTGGAACAATGTTATTAGTTATCCTAGATGCTTGTGTTTTTCATACAGTTATTTTTCATTATTAGATTGATGGTGTTTTGTATAAAATGTACACAAGTGGATTAGAAGATCTCCAGTCTATGTCACTGAATGTTTAAATGATATGGTCAACTAGTTATACATGTATAGATGAGAACATTTTATTGTGTCAAAGAAGCCAGAAAATTCAGCACTTGTTCATTGATAATATCACATATCAGAAAAGATGGTAGCTTTATGTTATCATCCAGTTATATTTCTTCTTTTTTTATGTCATTCATTCAATGATATGAAATGTTTATTATGTCATTAATGAGTAGAAGTGTCGCAGGATAGCTAAGTCACTTTTCTGAGGTATTCACATGGTGACTGGATCATATTAGTCATTTCCTCAGTGAAAGTAATAGGTTAGGTGTATGTTAAATGTTAAAACTTTTGATTTAACAAAAAACAAACTCATGCAATGCTAAACACAATTTATCTGTCATGATTTCAGCATACATGAATAAAATTATACATTATGCACACATTTAGTTTGACAGATGTCTGTGTAAAAAGAGTTTGGTGTTGACCACTGTGTACCAGTGAATATGCTGTTCAAGAAGAAAGCACCCATAGTAATATTTTAGTGCATATGCAACATGCATTGCATAATATAATCATTCCAATTCAAAAACTTATTTTACCTAAAGGTTAGTAGCTCTCTAGTATGTGACTGCACACTTATATTTCTAAACTTGATGTATTCCTGAGACAATCAAAAACAAAATATTAACAAAATATCTTAATGATCATAATAAGGACACAGCTGGAATACTATGTATTTTATACGATTTCATTATTCTTTAAGCACTAATGGTGGATGTAAGTCTGGCACAAATTTTCCACATTTTATAAGTGGTGAATATCACTGTACATCTTATAAGTGGTGAATATCACTGTACATCTTTTAAGTGCTGAATATCACTGTACATTTTATAAGTGCTGAATATCACTACATCTTATAGGTGCTGAATATCACTGTACATCTTATAAGTGAATCATAAATTTAAGCTCATTTACATATTATTATTCAGCTTGTAAAGTATCAATGTTTTTCCTGCAGTGGCTTATGAAACGGGAATTATTAAACTTTTTTCATAGACTTACTCTTAAATTGACATCGAAGTAAAATTCTTCATTTCTGCTGTAGTTTTTTTTAACAGCTTTAAAACAAGTTGACAAATTTTGATCTTTAATGAGCACAGGTGAATATAGGGTTACAATTTTTCAACAAGTTATTAAATTTCATCTGAAATTAGCACATCTGTAAGATTTTTTTTATCATATGACAAAATAATACAAACACTATTTGATAAAACTGCAGAATAATGTAGCAAAATGGCTTTGCAATAAATTCAAATACCTCAGTTTTTACATATTTGCCTAGCTTGATGATGTCACTGTGATATAATGAGGTGTTATCATAGATAGTACATATTGAAAAAATATATAAGTATGTGAACTCATATAACACAGAAGCCATGTGATAAAGCTTTTTTGTGATAAAATTTACATTTCAAACACCCTTGAGCGCAGGACATATATACTGGTATTCAAAATTAATACTGTATCAGTGATATAGTTCATTTTCTGGACCACATTATGGACTATATAATGTCTATTCACCTTGAAACACAGTTTGTACTCTAGCATGAAGAACTGTCATCTCACAATTATGGACCTTATTTCACTGTTATATCACCAATCTGGACGCATTTTCACAGTAACTGCATAAATCTTAAACTAGTTTCACAGTAATCACATAAATCTAGATAGTTTCACAGTAATCACATAAATCTGAACTAGTTTCACAGTAACCACATAATCTGGACAGATTCACAGTAATCACATAAATCTGCAGTTTCACAGTAATAACATAAATCTAGATAGTTTCACAGTAATCACATAAATCTGGATAGTTTCACAGTAATCACATAAATCTGGATAGTTTCATGGTAATCACATAAATCTTAACAGTTTGACAGTAATCACATAAATCTGGACAGTTTCAAAGTAATCACATAAATCTGGATAGTTTCATGGTAATCACATAAATCTTAACAGTTTCACAGTAATCACATAAATCTGGACAGTTTCAAAGTAATCACATAAATCTGGAGTTTCACAGTAATCACATAAATCTGGGCAGTTTCACAGTAATCACATAAATCTGGACAGCTTTATGGTAATCACATAAATCTGGACAGTTTCACAGTAATCACATAAATATGAATAGTTTCACAGTAATCACAAATCTGGGCAATTTCACGGTGATCACATAAATCTAGACCCAGTTTGACAGTAATCAAATAAATCTGCAGTTTCACAACAATCGCATAAATCTGAACAGTTTCAATCAAATTACCAAAAGTTTTCTTCAATTTTAGCTTTTTAATTATCTTTTTTATGATATTTCTAACAAATATCTGTACTGGTGGGGGGTTGTTTGAAAGAGGTAAATACAAAACATAGGATAAAAGGCAGCTATTTGTCTTCAAAACTCTATACCTGGGAATGTATTTATCCTTGAAAAACAAGTTACTGATTTTTAAACCTTAATGACTACTTAATGTTCAGTAAAAAACAATAAAAGAAAAAACCCATATATCTAAACCAAGCAATAAGAAAAACATCCCAAAATCTCAAACTGAGGAAGACAATTTCTGCTATTTAGTGAAATATGGTCCTATAGTCACAAAATTCTCTGCCTCATCGAAAGAAATTACAACAAGAATGTCATAAGACCTAGATATGATAGTCTTTATCCACACTTTTATTTAATTTGTTATCACCAAGGTCTGAAAAGAGCAATTGCAAAAAAATTTACAATTTCATATTACAGTCATGACATGTAGAGAATCAAGCTTGCAGAGTAGTACTTACTGAAACAGTGAGCACCTGAAATGACATCGGCTTCTTGCTCTCTGGTGGTCACTTAGTCCTATAACGTAAGACCTATTAAATGATATCTGTAGCACCAAAACATAAATAACATGTGTTATGTCTTACTTTGTAGGACTAGTGGCCACCAACTTTGTTGGTTGTGATGTCCATCTGAGATGTCCCTTGGAGTGGGTTAAAAGTTGAATTTTTTTTTTAGATTACATTTTTTAAAACAAATCTTCGCACAGGAGGACAGTACATTTACAAGCTTTTTGGCTAGCTAGGGGCTCAACATTAAGAGGTTAGTGTTAGGACTAGTTGGCCTGGTGTCAGAATGTGACTGGGTGGGACATCATGGTACATGTCAGCGGCATGATGCCCAAGTGCTAGACATCACTATAAACTGCCACACTGCAGACATCGTAGCGATATGCCTGAAAAATTATTAAAGCTACGTTAAAAATCCAAATCACACACACACACACACACACACACACACACACACACGAGATTTTGGGGTTACTGTCCATGGGTCACGGTCCAGGAAGAGGAGAAGGGTTTGGGGGGCGGGGATCAATGGAAGGCGTGTAATAAAACGTGTGGGGATTCGACATGTCAGACCATACAAGCAGATCAAGCTCTACTTGCATAAAAATAATGGTGCTGATTTACTTTCTGTGTGACAATATCTGACTGGCGCTCCCTCTCACCATCCGTCATATTCGCGAGACGCATCGTTATTTCTTTCCGTAGGGCCGCTTTTGCCAGTTGTATGGGAGTCTGGGTTCCATTCATCCTGCTCATAATCATTCGCTGCCAGCTTCTGGAAAAAAGTTTAAAACTGCAAAAGTGGAGACACGTGTACATGGACTTGTGGGCAACAACCTTGAGAAATTGCTAAGAGGTCACTGCAGTTCCGTTGGAATATAAACAAGAAACAAAAAACAATCGTACGAGTTGTCTCTCTTGCTCCTTTGGTTACCTAGTGTCTCGCTTGTGTTTAACTCGACACTCGCCAACGCCATACCGTTTATGTCAGTCGTAAGAGAAACTATTGAGAACAGCTAATTCTCTTCTCCCACTTGATGGGGAGAAGGGGAGCGGGTGTTCTCAAGAGTCGTTTTTTTTCTTTTTTTATAGTTATTTTTTATTGGTTTTTTCCCCTGACAAACCACCCATCCATCCACACGTATGTCCCTTTGTACGCGGATAGGTACATTATTATCTTTTGATTTTTGTCGGCGACCAAAAAAAACACATGGTCAAATTTCAAGTGACAGGTGTGTGTGTGTGTGTGTGTGTGTGTGTGTGTGTGTGCATTTAATTTTGGTCTGGGGGGACACCCCTCCTGCCATGTGTGATACACACAGTGGCCTGTATCTTTGGTTGGGAAGAACCATCACCGACCTATGGGAAGCTACTGGTAAGTTTTCACATGCTGCCACGTTGGTCGAGCCCAGAATCAACGTCGTGCCGAAATGTAAAGGCGAACGTCTGAGGCCCCGTTAAACCGTTAAAACCCAGTCTTTACATGCTTCCCCGATGTATGTATGATCTGAGATTTATTTAGTTGAAATACGTTATTTTTATTAATTTATGCAGGATAACATCTTTAATGTTCAATAAAAAAAAAAAAAAAAAAAAAAAATATATAAAAAAATAAAATAAGGACTGTTAGGAAAGGCAATAGCTTATAACAAATTTTCATTGAAAACAGGAATATTGCGGAATGTATCGTTTCTTTCTTTCTACCTGTCATTATTTTTTTTATTTTTTTTTATCATGATCTTCGATCAAAATGATGAGACTGGATCTAAAATGATTTGAACACAAATGTTTTGGAGCGTGCTGGGTGATCCCGCAGATAAATAAAACGCCTGCCTATGAAGACCATCCTCCTTTTAAGAAAA